>CM076580.1:1164628687-1164871278 GCA_034641835.2 Pinus albicaulis
ATTTGTCTCTTTTTACCTAAATCAAGTAAGTAAACCCTCTTTCATCCCTTTTCCTTCATTTTATGCTTATGGGTAAAGTTTCTTATTGGCAAGAAATCACAAGCAAACCCTAGTTTTCCTAAAACCCTCATCCCCATGAAAAAATTTCCCTAAACCACCTTGTCCCAAAATATTTATCCCTAGACCCTACTACTTCACCCCATACTCCAAAAAACACAAAAAATACCCATCCCTAAGTCCCTTTACCCTTTTCCATTAAAACCCCAAATTCTAGGATTTTCACTCTTTTTCCTATATTTCCCCATACCCTTGACATGTAATTAAATTTTATTTTTCATCCCTCTTCATATTTTTACTTCCCATCACCTCACAAAGTTTCGTAACCCTTTTCCCCATCTCCCTTAATTTTTGTGGCTCTATCCCTATTACCTAAAGCCCTCATTTCATCATTTCTTTCCCTGCTCCCATTCCCTTCACTCCCTCACTCGCTCTCTCTTTTCTTTTCTTTTCCCTAGGGTTTATAAAGTGACAAATAAGAAAGCATGGAGAGAGAGGATATATATTACAGAGAGGAGGAACACAGTGATGATGAGTTTGAGGAGGCTGAAAAAATCAGGAAAAGGCCAAAGACAAGAGGCCTCAAAACAACATTGGAGAAGGAAAAGCAAGAAACTCAAAATTTGACTATTGACCAGAAGTTGGAAAAGGAAACTGAATACAACAGAGAAGTGTGGCTTCATAGAGTCAAAATTCACTTGGATGAGTTGCTACTGATATCCAACAAGGACAATCAGATGCTCAGACACATGGTCCATGACTATCGCACCTAGAACAAAATTTGCAATATCAAGGTCAAACGGATGAAGGATAAATTGAGGAAGATCCGGAAGGGAAAGAAAGGAGGTGATAAAATAAATATGCTTGCTGAAGCCTCCTTAGCTCAAAATTTACATGTGGTTGTGGTCCCATCACACAAATTTTGAGAAATTTTGAAAGGTTTGAAGATTTTTGAGTTTTTTTGGTAATTTTGGAAAAACACAGGAGATTTTGGTGTTGTGCTTTTTCTTGGGGCATATAATGAGAAAACGGAAGACATATTTGGATTAATAATTATGAGGACATACCCCCTATACTTTTTCTAAGAATTTGGATCAAAACTGGTCAGGAAAAAGGGCCAAAAACACCCAAAATATCATGCTTCTACCTCTTTTTCAAGATGGCACTACTCATAGAGGTAGTCTTGGGAAAATGCATCTTTGAGGGGTAAAATAAACTCCAAATCCAAAAATAAAGAATATATAGAAATTAGACACGATAGGCTTTCAAATGAGCTATCATGAGCTCAATTTTGAGATTGGGAAATTAGTCAAAAGTGAGTTGCAAGAAGACCAATTGTTTCCTCCTTGGCGCTGCACATAGGACAAATTTGTCTGTTTTCTCAGTTTCATAAATTTTCAGGATTTAAATTTTACTCATGTAAATTTGAATTTTTACTAAATTAATAAGTGGTTGGTGATGTAATTATGGTTTACCTAAGGTAGATACATTAGGTAAATGGCCTCAATGACATGTAATGAATCAGTTTTCTCAAAATTTTGCATGAGTCACTTTGACCACCCTATTCTCTATTTGTCAGTTCAGTCTTTCTTCGAACACCTCCTCCTTTCATGGATTCGACCCCCTGAAGCTAGGATGAGTTGGTTTGAGGTCTATATCATGTATTTTCTCAGTCATTAGTAGGGATTGGACTCAGTTGTACATTTAGCCTTTGAAGGGACATACTTTGTATCAGTTTTGAGCAGGAATATTAATCAACTTTATAGATATTTTTATGGGATCCCTGTGGTATGGTGTTTACTTCATTTTCTCCTTTTTTTTCATTTTTTGAAATTTATTTTTAATTTTATTAATTATTTCATAAATTCTAAGTGAATGTATTCAATTTTGATGAACATAATCCATAATTTTTATGCTTTGTTTTTGGTAGACATCCACAGTCTATTAAATTTCTCCAGTTTAGAAAGAACCCATGGTTGCACCATGCTATTTATAGCTCCTCACCTTTATTGATCATCCAAACCATTGAAATCCTAAAGCAATAAATCACTATGCCTACCTTACCCCATAGAATACCTTGCAAATTTTGACCTCATTTCCCTTGCCCTAAGTATTTTACTCCTTCTCATCTAGCAAAACCCAATACAATCAAAATCAAAACCCTCAACTACTATACCTAGCCTAATATCTTCTTTACTAATTCATCTTGGTTGTGATCCTTATAGAGAGAGCCATCTCCTTTCCTACTAGGGCTAGCTACTTGGATAAGCATGGTTTTTTGTTACCTTAGAATTGCCTTCTTCAGCCTCAGGTTCAATTCGAGTGATAACATATTGGCGACCATACTAGGGAAGTGAAGGATAATATCTTCCCTGGGAAAGAACGAAAAAAATTTATATTCTTTTGCTAATGGTGTACAATAATCAAATGCATATGAAGGCTGAAATCTTCACCTAGCGACTCCAACTTGATGTAAAGACTCCACTGGAGGATCGACATTGCCAGTAGGAAAATGGAAGGATATTACAAAAATGTCGGGTATTCAAAGTGTAATTGTATTCAATATCTAATCTCTTTCTTGTAAATTACTTATTTTATTTTCCTGAAACTATCCTGAAAGTTTTCTGGAGTTTTTTGTATGATAAAGATGATCAAAATCTTGATTCTACCTATTTGAAAAGTGTAAATACCAAGTTTTCCTTTGATCCTGGTCCACATCCTTTTTCTAAATCTTATGATGACCATCTTCAAATTTATGAGCCTAAAGAGACGAAGACTAATCTTACAACTTCTGTACATACTCCTACACCTTCTATAATACCGGATAGATACGAACCATTCATCTTACCTCCTATACTACATACTTTCCCTGAAAATCATTACCTATATCTAGTGAGGTTTGACAGTGAATATGACAACATCAATGCTGAGAGACATATGCAGAATTTTGAGACTTTCCTCAAAATTTTTGAAGTTGACGAAGAGGATTTCAGTATCAGGCTATTTTCTCTTTCTTTACAAGGAAAAGTTAAGAGTTGGTTCAAAAACTTGCCTACAACGAGCATCTCATATTTCCCATAGTTTTTCAAAGTTTTCCTTGATAGGTGGGTGTTCAAAAAAAACCATTTCCTAATTCTAAAATAGTATGACCAACTACAAAGACAACTAGGGGAGAAAATACAACAGTTTTCTGCCAGATTCAATCAAGTCTATTATTCGATACCCGCTGATATAGGACCCCCTCCTGGCTCAACTATTTTAAATTACCCGGATGCCCTTGATCCAGAAATGGAGTTTCAGATGAGAGAAAAAAACCTTGCAACACTTGAAAATATGTAGAATAGTACAATAGATGTAGAGGCTAATATGCTATTCAGAAGGGAAAAGCTGAAGGAAGAAGAGAAGAAGAACATTGCAGAGCACCTGGCATATTCAGAGGTAAAGCATGACATTTTGGTAAGTAAAATAGAGGAAACGATGCAAAGGATCACCATGAGAGATGTATTTTCCATTCAATATCATCATGACCCACTTATCAAAGAAAAAGAAGAGATTGCAAGCCGTAAAAAATTTCCTGCTAATTCCAGCCACCATAGATCAGAAAATGGATCTGTAGATCAATCCGAGGAGAAAAAATTTGATAATATAATGTGTATGATTGGTGAAATTACTTATATTTATGATTTTCCAAAGTTTGATTAGTATGATGATGATTATGTTCTCCAAATAGAAGCTAATATTGCAGAGCAATCAACAGATGGTTTGTGGGAGGAAGTTCAGTTTTAGCGGCTCGAAAATAGTGATCAGCCGATGCATATTATCTATGACAGAGATGAGGAAAGTCTATAAAATTTGGAAGTAAGTGAAGGATCTTTGCCTCTTTGTTTTACTTCATTTCAGTTCATCAGAGATAACTTTCATGTGATCAAAAATCAGCAGTCATTGAATTTTGATCTTGAAAATCAAGAGGATAATAAATTTTTTTATTAGAGCTCCTTACCGTCATGTTTCTCCTCATTTGAAAAAATAAGAGAAAACTATAAGAAATAATTTAAGTGAGTGGTCAGAACTATAAATGATGTACAATCTCCTGAATTGGTTGAGGAAATAATTTGTGACATAGAATCCTCCTTAGCTCCAGGTTTAAAGCCAAAAAATGTCATTGAATGTCAGGTTGCAGATGAAAGTTTGGAAGTAGAAACACATGATCCAATGAAGCAAGATGATTTTTTATCACTATGTTTTGAATCATTTCAATTTTTAAAGAAAATGTTTCATAACATCTCTAAAGAAAAGGATGAGCAGCCTGTAGAGTGTCATGCAGCCTCATTAGAACTAATGGAAAATAGGTTGCAACAGTCTTTTCAAGTTTTTCATGACCCTATAGCTGATGTTTTGGATAATATCTATAGTAAAAGTCCTTCTCCATTAGCTAACTATGAGCCTGAAAAGAGTGTTGATATAAAATTGATCCTACAACTGACTTCATTGTTTTGTTCAGCAGGTGTTTCATTACAAAGCTCATACCAAGATTTGTAGTCATATCAGGAGAGTAATGAAGAAGATTATTATTATTATTTTTTTTATCATCAAGAAAAATTATTCATTCATGAGTTTCAGGATCATTTTCTCAACTTCCTACAGTCATCAAAGAAAGAAAGCACAGATGTTAGGAAAATTTTAAAACCAAGGTACGAAGACTACCTAGAGCAGAGCAGTAATGTATTAGATGGGTTGGAAATCAATACGTATTCCTATGAAGATCATTTTGGAGCATTTTTGAGGTAAACTGGTGGGATCATGCTTTGCAATCTCATGAAAATTCAATCTGTTTTCAAGTTTTCATTAGAGTTTCCTTTTAGTAGTTCTTTCTTCTTGCTCATAAGCAAGCACTTGCAGAGAATTCAAACAGCTGCTAGAATTCTTACATGGTTGGATTGGTTGTTCCATTTCACTTGATCATGTGATAAATTGATCGATTAGAGTAGGTTTGTTTGAATAAGCTCAATTCTCAGCATCCTTTTTAGTTGGTTAGTTGTGTTTTAGTCTGATTCAGTTCAGTTTATTGAGTCAAGTTTCTTTCAGTATTCAGTTTGGTTTTTAGCTATTGACTTCATGCCCAATGGATAGGCACTTGGCCTACGGTGTTCTTGGCACCTCCAAGGAGCTACCATCCCTAGCTGGAGCCAATGTTAGTTTAAGTATTTTCATATTTCCACCAGGGAATAAAACACATTTTGCATGTGCATCTTAGGTTTCCCACTATAAACAATTTTCAATCATTCCATTCGGTAATGATATAAAATTGTTTGAGTGGTGGTTTTTCTTATCAAATGTCCCATTTTCCTTCACAAATATATTCTTGCTAACCCTCTTCCATGTATTCATCATGCTGAAAACAAGTCTATTTCCATTTTACTTTTAGTTAAAACCACTCGTTGAGACAGTTGTTTTTATTTTCCATTAGGTCACTAGGGTTTCATTAGGTCAGCTCATTGCATTATCTCATTGGAAATAAAGGGCCACATAAGGTGTGAAGGTGATCCAGAATAAACTCATAATTTTATTCAATCAGGTTTTCCATGTAAAGTTACATTTCATTTTTGTAAGTTTTCATCTCAAAAATGGCATTTTTGAGGTAAAAATAGAGATATTTTTTATGTTCTAATTTTATGTATTTTTAAAGTCACTATATGTAATGAACTAAAAAATAATCTTCTTATTCCTAGCTAAAGACAATTTCATGAAAATATACATAGATCATGTCAAAGCATCCAAAGCACTAAAAGCATAAAAAATGGTTGTGAGAGGTTAATGAAAAAAAGGAAAATGTGGGTCCCAATCATTCAAAATTCAAAACCATTCAAGCTATAAAAGCCCATTTTCCCAAAGAAAACCTCAATTGTTCATTTGCAAGAGGAAAAAACGTGATTTGGAGGAAGAAGTTTGAGCAAGAAGAAAAATCAGATAAATTTTCATGGTGTTGTGCTCCTGGGTAAGGCGTTGTGCTTAGAACAGTTCGGGTAGTGTACATCCAACTTCTCTACATAATCCTACACCTTCTATAGTCCCAGATAGATACAAACTACTCACTTTACCTCCTATACTCCATGCTTTCCCTTAAAATCATTACCTATATCTGCTGAGGTTTGATGGTGAATATGACAACACCAATTCTGAGAGACATATGCATAATTTTTAGACTTTCCTCAACCTTTTTGAAGTTTCCTCAAGTCTTTGCAAGGAAAAGTAAAGAGTTGTTTAAAAAAAATTCCTGCAACGAGCATCTCAGATTTCCCACAGTTCATCAAAGTTTTCCTCGACAGGTGGGTGGTCAAACAAATCCCTTTCCTAATTCTAAAAGAGTATGACCAGCTAAAAAGACAGCTAGGGGAGACATTACAACAGTTTTTTGCCAAATTCAATCAAGTCTATTATTCGATACCTGCTGATATAAAACCCCCTCCTGGCTTAGCTATTTTACATTACCCATATGCCTTTGATCTAGAAATGGAGTTTCGGCTAAGAGAAAGGAACCTTGCAACACTTGAAAATATGTATAACAACACAGTAGATGTAGAGGCTAATGTATTGATCAGAAGGGAAAAGCTGAAGGTAGAAGAGAAGAATAACATTCCATAGCACCTGACATCTTCAGAGGTAAAGCTCGACATTTTGATAAGTATAATAGAGGAAATGATGCAAAGGATCACCATGAGAGATTTATTTTCCGTTAAATATCATCATGACCCACTTATCCTAGCAAAAGAAGAGAATGCAAGCCCTAAAACATGTCCTGCTAATTCTAGCCACCATAGATCAGAAAATGGATTTGTTGATCAATCTGAGGAGAAACAATCTGATAATCTAATTTGTATGACTGGTGACATTACTTATATTGATGATTTTCCAAAGTTTGATCAGTATGATGATGATTATGTTCTCCAAACAGAAGCTAATCTTGTAGATAAATCAACAGTTGGTTTGTGGTAGGAAGTTCAGTTTCAGCAGCTTGAAAATAGTGATTAGCGGATGCATATCAACTATGGCAGAGATGAGGAAAGTCTAGAAAATTTGGAAGTGAAGGATCGTCGCCTCTTTGTTTTACTTCTTTTCATTTCATCAGAGATAAATTTCATGCAATCATAAACCAGTAGTAATTGAGTTTTTATCTAATAAAATTTTTGATCAGAGCTCCTTACCCTTGCGTTTCTCCTCATTAGAAAAAATAAGAGAAAACTATAAGAAAGAAGATAAGAGAGTGGTCAACAATATAAATGATGAAAATTCTTCTGAATTGGTTGAGGAAATCATTTGTGACATAGAATCCTCCTTAGCTCTATATTTGTAGCCACCAAATGCCGTTGAATTTCAGGTTGCAGATGAAGGTTTGGAAGTTGAAACACATGATCCAATGATGCAATATGATTCTGTACCACTATGTTTTGAAGCATTTCAATTTTTAAAGAAAAATTTTCATAATATCTCTAAAGAAAAGGATGAGTAGCCTGTAGAGTGTCATGCAGTCTCATTAGAACCAATGGAAAATAGGTTGCAAAAATATTTTCAAGTTTTTCATGACCCTATAGCTGATGTGTCGGATGATATATACAGTAAAAGTCCTTCTCCATTAGCTAAATGTGAGCCTAAAAAGAGTGTTGATATAAACTTGATCTGACAACTGACTTCATTGTTTTGTTGAGCAGGTGTTTCATTACAAAGCTCATACCAAGATTTGCAGTCATATCAGGAGAGCAATGAAGAAGATTCTTGTTTTATTGTTGATCATCAAGAAAAAATAGTCATTCATGATTTTCATGATTATTTTGTCAACTTGCTGTAGTAATCAATGAAAGAAAGCACAGATGTTATGAAAAAATTAAAACCAAGGTACGAAGACTACCTAGAGCAGAGAGATAATGTATTATATGGGCTGGAAATCAATGTGTATTCCTATAAAGATCCTTTTGGAGCATTCTTGAGGTCACCGGGTGAGCTCCTTCTTTTCAATTTCATCAAGATTCAATCTGTTGACAAGTTTTCATGGGAGTTTCCTTTTAGTAGTTCATTCTTCTTTCTCATAACCAAGCACTTGCTGAAAATTCAAAGAGTAGCTATAATTCTTACATGGTTGCATTTTTTGTTCCATTTCACTTGATCAGGTGATGAATGGATCGATTAGAGTAGGTTTCATTGAATAAGATCAATTCTGAGCATCTTTTTCAGTTTGTTAGTTGTGTTTTAGTCCCAGTCAGATCAGTTTATTGAGTCAAGTTTCTTTCAGTATTCAATTTGGTTTTTAGCTATTGACTCCATACCCAATGGATAGGCACTTGGTCTATGGTGTTCTTGGCATCTTCAAGGAGCTACCATCCCCAGCTAGAGCCAATGTTAGTGTCAGTATTTGCATACTTCCAGTAGGGATGAAAACACATTTTTCATGTGCATCTTAGGTGTCCCACTCTAAAGAATTTTCAATCATTCCATTAGGTCATGATATAAAATTGTTCCATTGGTGTTTTTTCTTGTCAAATTTCCCATTTTCCTTCATAAAAATATTATTATTTACCCACTTCCATGACTTCATCATGCTGAAAACAAGTCTGCTTCCATTTCACTTTTAGTCAAAATCACTCATTGAGACAGTTTTTTTTTTTTTTCCACTAGGTCACTAAGGTTTCATTAGGTCAGCTCATTGCAATTTCTCATTGGAAATAAAGGGAAAAATAAGGTGTGAAGGTGATCCAAAAAAAACTCATAATTTTCTTCAATCTTGTTTGCCATGTAAAGTTACATTTCATTTTTGTAATTTTTCATCCTAAAATTGGCATTTTTTAGAAAAAAAATGGAGATATTTTTTATGTTTAAAGTTTATGTAATTTTAAAGTCACTATATGTAATAAAATAAAATAAAACTGCCTATTCCTAGCTAAAGACAATTTCATGAAAAGATACAAAGATCATGTCAAAGCAACCAAAGCACCAAAAGCATAAAAAGTTGTTGTGAAAGGTTAATGAGAAAAAAAGGAAAATGTGGGCCCCAATCATTCAAAATTCAAAACCATTCAAAGTATAAAAGCTCATTTTCCCAAATAAAACCTCATTTGTTCATTTCCAAGAGGAAAAAACAAAATTTGGAGGAAGAAGTTTGAGCAAGAAGAAAAATTGGAGAAATTTGTTTGGCGTTGCACTCCTGGGTAAGGCACTGTGCATAGGCGAAAGGTGTTGCGCTGAAGACAGTTTAGGCAGTGTTAAATCAACGACACTACGCTTATGAGAAGGGCCGCATAGGCTAGAAAACTCCTAAAATATTCCCAAATTTTCAAATTTGTCTCTTTTTCCATAAATCAGGTAAGTCAACCCTCTTTCATCCCTTTTCCTTCATTTTATGCTTATGGGTAAAGTTTCATATTTGCAAGAAATCACAAGAAAACCCTAGTTTTCCTAAAACCCTCATCCCCATGACATGATTTCCCTAAAAACCCTTGTCCCAAAATCATTATCCCTAGACCCTACTACTTCACCCCATACTCCCAAAAACACTAAAAATACCCATACCTAAGTCCCTTTAACCTTTTCCATTAAAACACCAAATTCTAGTATTTTCACTCTTTTCCCTAGATTTCCCATACCCTTGACCTGTAATTAAATTTTCATTTTCACCCCTCTTCATATTTTCACTTCCCATCACCTCATAAATTTTTGTAACCCTCTTCCACATCTCTCTTGATTTTTGTGGCTCTATCCCTACTCCCTAAAGCCCTCATTTCATCATTTCTTTCCCTGCTCCCATTCCCTTCACTCCCTCACTCACTCTCCCTTTTCTTTCCTTTTCCCTAGGGTTTACAAAGTGCTAAAGAAAAAAGCATGGAGAGAGAGGACAAATATTACAGAGAGGAATAACATAGTGATGATGAGTTTGAGGTGTATGAAAACATAAGGAAAAGGCCAAAGACAAGAGGCCTCAAAAGAGCATTGGAGAAGGAAAAGCAAGAAACTAAAAATTTGACTATCGACCATTTGTTGGCAAAGGAAATTGAATACAACAGAAAAGTATGGCTTAATAGAGTCAACATTCACCTGGAGAAGCTGCTATTGAAAGTCAACAAAGACAATTAGATTCTCAGACACATGGCCCATCACTATCAGACTCGAAACAAAATTGGCAATATCAAGGTCAAACAGATGAATGATAAATTGAGGAAGATTCGAAAGGGAAAGAAAGGAGGTGATAAAATCAAGATGCTTGATGAAGCCTCCTTAGCTAAAAATTGAAATTTTGTTGTGGTCCCATCCCACAAATTTTTAGAAATTTTCAAAATTTTGAAGTTTTTTTCTTTTTTTTGGGCAATTTTGGAAAAGAACAGGAAATTCTGCCCTATGCACAGCACCTTGCCGTTGTGATTTTTCCTAGGGAACCTAATGAGAAAAAGGAAGACATAATTGGGCTCATAATGATGAGTACATACCCCATGTATTGTTTCTAAGCATTTAGAGAAAAATTGGTCAGGAAAAGGGGCCAAAAACACCCAAAAAATCATGTTTCTGCCTCTTTTTCAGGATGGCATTGCGCTTAGAGGAAGTATTGGGAGAATGCAATTTTTAGGGGTAAAATCAAATCCAAATCAGAAATATAAAATATCTGGAAATTAGACAAGACAGGCTTTCCAATGAGCTAACATGAGCTCAATTTGGACATTGAGATGTCAGCCACAAGTGACTTGCAAACGACCAATATTTTCCTCATTGGCACTGTGCATAGGACAAATTTTGTTTGTTTTCTCGGTTTCATTATTTTTCAGGAATTAAAATTTTAATCATGTAAATTTGAATTTTTAATGATGTAATAAGTGGTTTGTGATCTAACTATGGTTTACCTAAGGTAGATACAATAGGAAAATGGCCTTAATGACATGTAATGAATGAGTTTGCTCAAAATTTGGGATGAGTCACTTTGACCACCCTATTCTCTAGTTGTCAGTTCACTCTTTCTTCGAAAATATCCTCCTCTCATGGATTCGACCACCTGGAGCTCGGATGAGTTATTTTGAGGTTTCTATCATGTATTTTCTCAGTCATTAGTAGGGGTTGGACTCAGTTGGATGTTTCGCCTTTGAAGAGACATACTTTGTTTAATGTTCCTAAATTAGCTTTAGCTAATTGGAACATTAATTTTTCCTTATTTATTTTGTATTTCATGATTAATGAATAAATTGTGAAGGAGGACATGTAAAACTCCTAAAAAATAACAATAAATCAATGCCTATGTGAACATTGACATATCTGGGCTATTTAAATTATATCTTGCAGGTGTGAAAGAGGCTAAATCACAATAGGGAATCCTATTTGACCAAGTCAAACAACGCAATCTAGATGCATTGAACCTATTTGAGGCACAACGCAATTATAGAAGGAGGTTTTAATGTGAAATGGATTAAGTGATTCAAGGTGGTTTAGGGTTTGGCAAGACTCCTATCTTATAAAAGGAAGAGGAGGGCAACATGAGGAGGTTGTTGAAGACATTATTTCTAAAGGTCTATCTGCTTAGACATCCCTTGTTGGGCATTCCTGTTCAGGAATCCCACCTCTTTCCTTGAGTAGCTCTTGGAGGAGAATTGTGCTAAAATTCTTCACTATCAGGCTTGGGCCAAGTTTCACCTTACATTACAGCGCTGCTCATGATTGAGGGTTCAACTGTCTTATGAGTTGCAGCAAATGGAGATCTAGATCTACTCAGATCTAGAGGATAACAGTGGCTCTTTTTAGTGAGAGTGTCATTTAACCTCCTGAAAGTGTTCATTTGTTGATTATACTTCAGATATATATCTTGGCATCAGGCCAAATCATCTTTAGAAGCTACAACGCTATCTCTCTCCCTAAGACAGCATTATTTTCATATCTACATCTGCTGGGTGATTTGCTTGCATTTTGGAGGAGAGATCTCCGGTGTTGGGATTATTCCTTCACTAAGGTGATCCATAGATTGGCAAACCAATCTATGTTCTATTTCATATCTGATCTGCTATGTACTGGTATTATTCAGAATTTCTGAATCATTCTGCAAATCTGAAGTTTTAGATCTCTGACCTACTCCCAGTGTTTCATGTTTTAAGAAAAAGCCCAAGGAGAATGTATAGATCAGATTTTCTTGTGAATGGATTTGTATTAGATCTATATTTTTATGTAAGGATCTGATATAGATCTAAAGAATCAATAAAATGCTGCTTTAGCTCTAAAAATTACGCTGTCACTATTATGCTGTCTTTTTACATGGTTGCAGCCCCTTTTTCTTGAGGATTTATTCTGTATTCTTTCATTCTTCTCCTGTAAAGTGTATGAGTTATGTCCCTGATCTTATTTTTCAATTTTCAGACTTATTTCAGTCACACCCTTCATAAAACCAAGCTCACATGCTTTAGTAAATTTCTGCATAAATCTAGTCTCGGGAAATCAGGGTTTTCTAGCTTAGTTAGGAAAAGAGGAACTGTTTAACTTAGAATTTTTTTTTTTTTCTTAAATTAGACATGGGAGTCCCTCATAACCCTAGATATTATATCCAACCATTTTCCCCTCTTATTGTTACGCATATCTCGGAATACACACGTTTTAGGGCCTAAATCCTCACTTTTCCCCACCTTTTTCTTTTTAAAATGTTGTATAACTTTGTTGCTGTCTATTTTACTGAAGTTTAAGTTTTTTAAGATCTGTATGAGGTATATAGATGAAGCTCCACATTGGTAATAACTCATATTATTCCCAATCTGTAGTTGTTTCCTGAAAAAGGGATATTATAGTGGTATCAGAGCATGATCTTTGGCTCAACTTGTGGCTTCAAGCCAAAGTGTTGAATCCATAAGAAGGAAGATTTAAAACTCTATAGATAGAGTCTACATATGGCCAGGTAGCCTTTGGATCTCATCCTTTTTTCAAAGGTGACA
Organism: Pinus albicaulis; assembly: GCA_034641835.2. Classification (NCBI taxonomy): domain Eukaryota; kingdom Viridiplantae; phylum Streptophyta; class Pinopsida; order Pinales; family Pinaceae; genus Pinus; species Pinus albicaulis. The sequence continues at coordinate 1,164,641,683 of CM076580.1, forward strand.
TATCCTGTAAATGCCCCTGCAGTCAATCTTTGGAATAAAATCTTGATATCCTTGAGAAGGGAACTTTTCTGTGGTATTCCAGCAAGGAGAAAGGTCAGAATGATGAATAATATGGGTTTGTTCTCATCATATTTTAGATCTAAGAAGAACCTCTCCAAGGAGGTTAAACAAGAAGAATAAAGAAGAAGTAGTGAAACTCCTAGATAGTTTCAAGAGAAGAAAGATCTTCTGATCAGATCTGCAAGATCTATACATGAGGAACATTTTGAATCCTCATCTCATGGATATGTGCACTCAGACATATCACCTAAGCTTCAAGGTTTTGTTGGTGATTTATTCATGAAGAGGAATAAAGGAGGTGTATCTAAGAAGGAGACTCTTAGGGAGCATTTGGAGGAGTATGAAGCTCAGTCCAAGGAGTTCAAAGATGATTTTAATTTCGAAGGGTTCTGCAAGATCAAGGAAATCAAAGGCACAAAGAAGGAGCAACATGACATGGGTATATACTATCTATCTATCTTTTATGGATCACCTAAATGTCCAGCTAGGGTTTGGGTGGATAAGCTAAAGATCTTTGTGCAACAACATCAAGTCTCTGAAATTGAAGCCATCAAAGTAGCAGCACTGCATTTTTAAGGTAAAGCTTATGCTTGGTGGTTGTTTGAATATTTTTCCTTGAAGATTTCCAATACACCTACTTATGCAAGGTTTATTGAAAGATTGATAGAAAGGTTTGATGAAGCTCCATGTGTATCATATTTTGGTGATACTGTCAAACCACATTAGATGAATCTTTTGCATGGGTTGGAAGGGTCTATGAATCCAACTCCATTTCTGAAGGCCATGGAGTAAGGTGTAAGTTTGCTTGATGCCTTGCCAAGGGCAAGATCTCCATTTAGTGAAGGGTCCTCTTCTCAAGAGGGAAGCATGAAGTTTTCTCCTTTAATAGATGACCAATATCTAAGGTATCTTATTTATGGTGAGACAATTTCAGTTGTCAAAGAGGAGGAGAAGATAGGAGGTCATAACACAGCCGCAACAAAAGCACCTCAAGCACCTCATGAAGATGAAGTTGGAGCACTTGCTCCAAGAGAAGAAACTTTTCCACTCTTGTAAGGATTTCCACAAGATCTCACACATAGAGCTCTTGAGTAGCATGTACCATCATTGTCAAATGATGAGATCTTGATGATAGAGGAAGGAAGATAGGAGGAAGAGAATCTCAAGAAGAATAGCATATACCCTTCTCTGCTTCAAGGGTTGGAAGACCAAGGAAGGCAAGAGAATCCATGTAGCAATGGTAGGGGAAAATCTCTCCACCTACGTCCACATTCTTCTTTATGCCTTGATGCCTCTTTGCAAGAAGGCATTCCACCAGGAAGACCTCCAGATTAGAGGAAAACTAAGGTTTTCTCTCAACTATGGGAAACATTTGCATACTTGGCTAATTAAGGAGCCTTGGGAGAAGCAAGCACAACGTAGAGGATCTTTCATGAATTCAGAAAAGAGGTAAGCAATTTTCTGAATAGGACATTGTTATCTTCGATTCATTCATCTGTGCTGAGAAATGGAAGATCAGAAATATATGATGGTATGGATATGAGGATACAAGGAAAAACCATATCTTTGGGGCAGCCCATGGTCTTCTCACTTACAAAAGATATTTCTAAACATGACAAGATGATCTTAACACTCTTGCATGCATGGGCCAAATTGAGGAAGTATTGGAGGACAAGAACTTTCCAAAGGGGAGTTGATTTCCACATGCTTCAATCTTGTCTTGAGGAAGATCAGCTGCAAGGAAGGAAGCAAAGGAAAGTTTATGGGACTCCAACATGTGACCTTGGCATCAAGTATGTCAAAGAGGAGATTCATGACATGATAGGGGCTACATTTCAGACATCTACAGTGTTATCATTCTTGGGGAGCCTAGATCCGTATTGGGATTCCCAACTTTTGATGGAGTATAACAAGGACCCTTTCACATGTGAGGTTCTTTATGGGAAGGTAATGTATGGGATGTATAAGGTAGTTGGAGGAGTCATCTATTTCCATGATCAAATTTATTTTGTTAAAGGCTCCAAGCTCAAGGAGAAACTGTTGAATGCAACCTATGAGATCTTGCTTTCCAAACCCATTGGTTTCATTGGAGCATATCATACTATCTTGGATGGATTCATGTAGGATAATTTCAAAGAGGAGGTGCACTCTCATATGAATAAGTACATGGACCATTTTTTAGATGAGGAGGAACATATCTCTTGGGAAAAATTATCATCTACACCTCCTTATTCATTGAGTGTGAAAGGAGGCTCATCCATGAGCAACCTTGTTGATTTTAAACAAATGTATGAAAAATATTATATTACTGAATCTCATGATGTACACTTGTATTTTTCTAACACTCATTTGCAGGGCTTTGCTCCAAGAAGGAGCACTATTTATGATGGGCTTCATGGGCCACTTGAGGCCATGAAATTTATTGATGTTGATCATCCTTTGGAGGATCTTGGAGGGGAGATACCCTTTCCATGGTGTGACTATTTTACACTAATCATAAATCACCTTCTCCAAGCATGCAAGAAGGATGGGGCAGTAAGCAAGTGTTGGAGGAAACACTTGTCATCTTCTATTCCATGTCAGTTGAGGGTAAAACTGCGCTGGTTGCACATGAGGAGGCATCTTCCTTCTCCTTTATCATATATGGCAGATAGCATGATCTTAATCATGATTCCACATGCTGAAGATGTTCTTATTCTTGGGAACATGGTTAGAAGAGAGACACATTTGTGGAATGTGTCCTTGGGGAAAGGAGTTTCCCATATTATTTGCACTACATCTTCTAGGGGGAGCATGGGAGACCATATGGCCACTATAGCACATTACTTGTCTCTTTATGATCTGGACCATATGATTGTATGTAGCACTTGGAGCATTCCTCTCATGGGCATTCGGGAGGAGCTTCACTATGAGTTACCATGCTGGGAGGTAATTCATTTCATTTGGATGATAGCATGGAGGTGGAAGACCATCATTGATGGTGAAATTCCCCATTATGACCATCACTTCTCTCTTGATGAGGCCATGGATCAGCAAGAAGGTTTTTATATAGACCTTCATTTACTTCATGATGAGATCTATTTGGTTTATCTACCAAAGGCCACTTTGCACACTTGGGAGGAACCATTGGGAGATGGAATTATTGCAGAAAATTTGAAGCAATGGTAGAAACTATTGAAGGAGGAGGCCACAAGAAGAAGGGGGGAGATTTTGCAGCACCCTTGCAGTTGCTTGAGGAAAAGCAACATTTGCAAGGGGCAGACTATAATGTTCCTAAATTAGCTTCAACTAATTGGAACATTAATTTTTCCTTATTTATTTTGTATTTCATGGTTAATGAATAAATTGTGAAGGAGGACATGTAAAACTCCTAAAAACTAAGAATAAATAAATGCCTATGTGAACAGAGACATATATGGGCTATTTAAATTATATCTTGCAGGTGTTAAAGAGGCTAAATCACAAGAGGGGATCCTATTTGACCAAGTCAAACAGCGCAGTCTAGATGCATTGAACCTCTTTGAGGGACATCACAGTTCTAAAAGGAGGTTGTAATGTGAAAGGGGTTAAGTGATTCAAGGTGGTTTAGGGTTTGGAAAGACTCATATCTTATAAAAGGAAGAGGAGGGAAACATGAGGAGGTTGTTGAAGATATTATTTTTGAAGGTCTGTCTGCTTAGACATCCCTTGTTGAGCATTCCTATTCAGGAATCCCACCTCCTTCCTTGAGTAGCTCTTAGAGGACAATTCTGCTAAAATTATACACTATCAGGCTTGGGCCAAGTTTCACCTTACATTACAGCGCTGCTCATGATTGAGGGTTCAACTGTCTTATGAGTTGCAGCAAGTGGAGATCTAGATCTGCTCAGATCTAGAGGATAACAGTGGCTCTTTTCAATGAAAGTGTCATTTAACCTCATAAAAGTGTTCATTTTCTGATTATACTTCAAATCCATATCTTGGCATCAAGAAAAATCATCTTCAAAAGCTACAACACTATCTCTCCCCCTAAGACAACGTTATTTTCAGATCTACATCTGCTGGGTGCTTTGCTTGCATTTTGGAGGAGAGATCTTCGGTGTTGGGATTCTTCCTTCACGAAGGTGATCCATAGATTGGCCAACCAATATATGTTATACTTCAGATCTGATATGTTATGTACTGGTATTATTCATAATTTCTGAATCATTCTACAGATCTGAAGTTTTAGATCTCAGATCTACTCCCGGTGTTTCATGTTTTGAGCAAATCCCTAAGGGGAATGTATAGATCATCTTTTCTTGTGCATGGATATGTATTATATCTATATTTTTATGTCCTGATATGATCTATATCTGAAGAATCAATAAAATTCTGCTTCAGCCCTGAAAATTACGCTGTCACTATTATGCAGTCTTTTTACATGGTTGCAGCCCCTCTTTCTTGAGGATTTCTTTTGTATTCTTTCATTATTATACTGTAAAGTGTATGAGTTATGTCCCTGAGATTATTTTTGAATGTTTAGAATTATTTCAGTAATACCCTTTAGAAAACCACGCTCACATTCTTCAGTAAATTTCTGCATAAATCTAGTCTTGGGAAATCAGGGTTTTGTAGCCTAGTTAGGAAAGGAGGAACTGTTTAACTTAGTAAAACTTATTTTTGTTTGCTGAAATTAGAATTTAAAGTCCATAATAGCCATAGCTACCATATCCAACCGTTTTCCCCTCTTATTTGTACGCATATCTCTGAATACAAATGTTTTAGTGCCTAGATCCTCACTTTTCTCCGCATTTTGCCTTGTAAAACGCTGTATAAATTTGCTGCTATCTATTTTACTGAATTTTAAGTGTTTTCAGATCTGTATGGGGTATATAGCTGAAGCTCTACATTTTTAATAACTCATATTATTCCCAATCTATAAATGTTTCCTGAAAAAGGGATATTACACTTTGTATCAGTTTTGAGCAGGAATATTAATCAAATTTGCAGTTATTTTTCTCGGATCCCTATGGTATGGTGTTTATTTCAGTTTATCCTTTTATTTTAATTTTTTGAAGTGTATTGTTAATTTTCTTCATAATTTCATAACTTCTAAGTGAATTTTAGCAAGTTTGATGAACATAATCCAAGATTTTTATGCTCTATTTTGGGTAGACATTCACAGTTTGTTAAATTTATCTAGTTTAGAAAGAACCCATGGTTGCACCATGCTCTTTATAGCTCCTCACCTATCTTAATCATCTAACCCATTGAAATCCTAAAGTGCTAAATCACTATTCCTACCTTGCCCTATAGAACACCCTACGAATTTTGACCTAATTTCCCTTCCCTTGACTATTTTTGAAAAATCCTATACAATCAAAATCAAAATCCTAAGCTAATATACCTAGCCTAATGTCTTCTTTATTCATTTGTCTTGGCTATGATCCTTACGGAGAGAGCACTCTCCTTTCCTAGTAGGGCTAGATACTGGGCTAAGTGTGGTTTGTGGTCACCTCGAAATTGCGTTCTTTAGCCTCAGGTTCAATTCGAGCGATAACATATTCATGACCATACTATGGAAGAGAAATATCATATCTTCCCCAGGAAATAATGACATAGTTTAGATCTATTTGCTGATGGTGGACATCAATCAGATGCATATGAAGGTTAAAATCTTCACCTGGCGACTCCAACTTGATGTAAAGACTCCACTGGAGGATCGACCTTGCCAGTAGGAAAATGGAAGGATATTACACATAGTTTAGGTATTCAAAGTGGAATTGTATTCAAGATCTAATTTTCTTTCTTGTAAATTACTTCTTTCCTTTTCCTGAAACTATCCTAAAAGTTTTATGGAGTTTGTGGTATGATAAAGATGATCAAAATCTTGATTCTACTTATTCGAAAAGTGTAAATACCGAGTTTTCCTTTGATCTTGGTCCACATCCTTTTTCTGAATCTTATGATGACCATCTTCAAATTGATGATCTTAAAGAGATCAGGACAGATCCTACAACCTTTGTACATACTCCTACACCTTCTATAGTCTCGGATAGATACAAACCACTCATTTTACCTCCTATACTCCCTTCTTTCCCTGAAAACCACTACCTATATCTGTTGAGGTTTGATTGTGAATATGAAAACATCAATGCTAAGATACATATGTATAATTTTGAGACCTTCCTTGCCCTTTTTGAAATTGATGAAGAGGATGTCAGATTCAGCCTATTTTCTCTTTCTTTGCAAGGCAAAGTCAAAAGTTGGTTCAAAAACTTGCCTGCAGCGAGCATCTCATATTTCCCATAGTTCGTCAAAGTTTTCCTCGACAGGTGGGTGGTAAAAAAAAACCCTTTCCTAATTCTAAAAGAGTATGAGCAGTTGAAAAGACAACTAGGGGAGACAGTACAATAGCTTTCTACCAGATTGTTTCAAGTCTATTATTCGATACCTGCTGATATAAGACACCCTCTTGGCTCGGCTCTTTTACATTACCTGGATGCTTTTGATCTAGAAATGGAGTTTCAGTTGAGAGAAAGGAACCTTGAAACACTCGAAAAGATCCAGAACAGTGCAATAGATGTAGAGGCTAATATGTTGATCAAAAGGGCAAAGCTGAAGGAAGAAGAGAAGAAGAATATTGCAAAGCACCTGGCATCTTCAGAGGTAAAGCTCGACATTTTGGTAAGTATAATAGAGAAAATGATGTAAAGGATCACCATGAGAGATGTATTTTTCGTTCAAGATCATCATGACCCACTTATCCCAGAAGAATAAGAGATTGCAAGCCCTAAAAATTTTCCTGCTAATTCCATCCACCATAGATTAGAAAATGGATTTGTAGATCAATCTGAGGAGAAAAAATCTGATAATACAATGTGTATGATTGGTGACATTACTTATATTGATGATTTTCCAAATTTTGATCAGTATGATTATTATTAAGTTCTCCAAACAGAAGCTAATCTTACAGAGCAATCAACAGTTGGTTTATGGGAGGAAGTTCAGTTTTAGCAGCTCAAAAACAGTGATCAGCTGACGCATATAAGCTATGACAGAGATGAGGAAAGTCTAGAAAATTTCGAAGTAAGTGAAGGACCTTTGCCCTTTTGTTTTACTTCATTTCAGTTCATCAGAGATAACTTTCATGCGATGAGAAATCAGCCATCATTGAGTTTTGATCTTGACAATCAAGAGGATAATCAATTTTTTTTATCAGAGCTCCTTACCCTTGTGTTTCTCCTCATTGAAAAAGAATAACAGAAAAATATAATCAAGAAGAAAAGTGAGTGGTCAACACTATAAATGATGAACATTCTCTTGAATTGGTTGAGGAAATCACTTGCGACATAGAATCCTCCTTAGATCCAAATTTGCAGCCACCCAATCCCATTGAATTTCAGGTTGCAGATGAAGGTTTGGAAGTTGAAACACATGATCCAATGATGCAAGATGATTTGTACCACTATGCTTTGAGGCATTTCAATTTTTGAAGAAATTGTTTCATAATATCTCTAAAGAAAAGGATAAGCAGCCTATAGAGTGTCATGCAATCTCATTAGAACCAATGGAAAATAGGTTGCAACAGTGTTTTCAAGTTTTTCATGACCCTATAGCTGATGTGTTGGATGATATCTGTAGTAAAAGTCGTTCTCCATTAGCTAACTGTGAGCCTGAAAAGAGTGTTGATATAAACTTGATCCGACAACCGACTTCATTGTTTTTTTCAATAGGTGTTTCATTATAAAGCTCATACCAAGATTTGTAGTCATATCAGGAGAGTAATGAAGAATATTATTGTTTTGTTGTTGATCATCAAGAAAAATTAGTCATTCACAAGTTTCGGGATCCTTTTGTCAACTTGCTGCAGCCATCAAAGAAAGAAAGAACAGATGTTAGGAAACTTTTAAAACCAAGGTACGAAGACTGCCTAGAGCAGAGCAGTAACGTATTACATGGGTTGGAAATCAATATGTATTCCTATGAATATCCTTTCATAGCATTATTGAGGTCAGCTAGTGGGCTCATTCTTTGCAATTTCAATAAGATTCAATCTGTTGACAAGTTTTCATGGGAGTTTCCTTTTAGTAGTTCTTTCTTTTTGCTCATAAGCAAGCACTTGCGGAGAATTAAAACAATAGCTAGAATGCTTACATGGTTGCATTGGTTGTTCCATTTCACTTGATCAAGTGATGAATGGAACAATTAGATTTGGTTTGGTTGAATAAGCTCAATTATGAGCATATTTTTCTATTTTTCAGTTCTGTTTTAGTCCGATCTAGTTCAGTTTATTGAGTCAAGTTTCTTTCATTATTTAGTTTGTTTTTTAGCTATTGAATCCATGCCCAATGGATAGGGACTTGGTCTATGGTGTTCTTGGCACCTCCAAGAAGATACCATTCCCATTTGAAGCCAATGTTAGTGTCAGTATTTTCATACTTCCACCAAGGATCAAAACAAATTTTGCATGTGCATCTTAGTTTTCCCATTCTAAAGAATTTTCAATCATTCCATTAGGTCATGATATAAAATTGTTCCATTGGTGGTTTTTCTTGTCAAATTTCCCATCTTCCTTCAAAAATATATGCATGTTGACCATCTTCCATGTCTTCATCATGCTGAAAACAAGTCTGCTTCCATTTCACTTTTAGTCAAAATCACTCATTGAGACAGTTGTTTTTATTTTCCATTAGGTCACTAGGGTTTCGTTACGTCAGTTCATTACATTGTCTCATAGAAAATAAAGGGTAGTAGAAGGTGTGAAGGTGATTGAGAATAAAATCACAATTTTTTTAAGTCATGTTTGCCATGTAAAGTTACATTTCATTTTTGTAAGTTTTCATCTCAAAAATGGCATTTTTGAGATAAAAACAAAGATATTTTTTATATTCCAATTTTATGTAATTTTAAAGTCACTATATGTAATAAACTAAAAAAAAATCTACCTATTCCTAGCTAAAGAAAATTTCATGAAAATATACAAAGATCATGACAAAGCATCCAAAGCACCAAAAGCATAAAAAAGTGTTGTGAAAGTTTAATGAGAAAAAAGGAAAATATGGGTCCCAATCATTCAAAATTCAAAACCATTCAAGGTATAAAAGCCCATTTTCCCAAAGAAAACCTCATTTGCTCATTTCCAAGAGGAAAAAATGTGATTTGGAGGAAGAAGTTTGAGCAAGAAGAAAAATTGGATAAATTTTCTTGGCACTACACTCCTGGGTAAGGCGCTCTGCTTAGGACAGTTTAACTAGTGTTAAATTCAATGGTGTTGCGCTTAGAAGAAGGGCACTGTGCTCCTGGGTGAGGCACTACGCATAGCCCAGGAACCTCCCAAAATATTCCCAACCTTTCAAGTCTGTCTCTTTTTCCCTAAATCATTTAAGTAAACCCTCTTTCATCCCTTTTCCTTCATTTTATGCTTATGGGTAAAGTTTCATATTGGCAAGAAATCACAGGAAAACCCTATTTTTCCTAAAACCCTCATCCCCATGAAAAAATTTCCCTAAACCCCCTTGTCCCAGAATTATTATCCGTATACCCTAATACTTCACCCCATACTCCCAAAAACACTAAAAATACCCATCCCTAAGTCCCTTTACCCTTTTCCATTAAAACCCCAAATTCTAGGATTTTCACTCTTTTGCCTAGATTTCCCCATACCCTTGACCTTTAATTAAATTTTCACTTTCATCCATCTTCATATTTTCACTTCCCATAACCTCACAAAGTTTCATAACCCTTTTTCACATCTCCCTTAATTTTTGTGGCTCTATCACTATTCCCTAAAGCCCTCATTTCATCATTTATTTCCCTATTTCCATTCCCTTCACTCCCTCACTCACTCTCCCTTTTCTTTACTTTTCTGTAGGGTTTACAAAGTGAAAAAGAAACAAGCATGGAGATATAGTATAGAAATTACAGAGAGGTGGAACATAGTGATGATGAGTTTGAGGAGGCTAAAAACATTAGGAAAGGCCAAAGACAAGAAGCCTCAAAAAAGCATTGGAGAACGAAAAGAAAGAAACTCAAAATTTGACTATTGACCAGCAGTTGGAAAAGGAAATTGAAGACAACATAGAAGTGTGGCTTGAGAGAGTCAATATTCACTTGGAGAGGCTACTAGTGAAAGCCAACAAAGACAATCAGATGCTCAGACACATGGACCATCACTATCAGACACAGAACAAAATTTGCATTATCAAGGTCAAACAGATGAAGGTTAAATTTAGGAAGATCTGGAAGGGAAATAAAGGAGGTGATAAAATAAATATTCTTAATGAAGGCTCCTTAGCTCGAAATTTACATGTGGTTGTGGGCACATCGCACAAATTTTGAAATTTTTTGAAAAATTTGAATAATTTTGAGTTTTGTTTTGGCAATTTTGGAAAAACACAGGAAATTTTGTTGTGATTTTTCTTGGGGCATCTAATGAGTAAAAGTGAGATATAATTGCGTTTATAATGATGATTACATAACCCTTGTACTTTTTCTAACCATTTGGAGCAAAAATGGTCAGGCAAAAGGGCCAAAACACCAACAAAATCATGTTTCTCCCTCTTTTTCAGGATGTCGCTACACTTAGAGGAAGTCTTGGGAGAGTTTCGTTTTGAGGGGTCAAATCAAATACAAATTAGAAAAGAAAAGAATATCTATAAATTATCCAGGAAAGGCTTTCCAATGAGCTATCATGAGCTAAATTTGGAGATCGAGAACACAAGCGACTTGCAAGACAACCAATATTTTCCTCCTTGGCACCACGCATAGGACACATTTTGTCTGTTTTCTTAGTTTCATCAGTTTTTAGGAATTAAACTTTTACTCATGTAAATTTGACTTTTTTCTGATGTAATAAGTGGTCTATGATGTAATTATGGTTTACCTAAGGTAGATACATTAGGTAAGTGGCCTCAATGACATGTAATGAATCAGTTTGCTCAAAATTTGGGATGAGTCACTTTCACCACCCTATTCTCTAGTTGTCAGTTCAGTCTTTCTTGGAACAGCTCGTCCTCTCATAGATTTGACCCATTGAAGTTTTAGGTATATATCATTTATTTTCTCAGTCATAAGTATGGGTTGGAATCAGTTGGATGTTTGGCCTTTGAAGAGACATACTTTGTATCAGTTCTGAGCAGGAATATTAATCAAATTTGCAGCTTTTTTTCTGGGATCCCTATGGTATGGTGTTTAGTTCAGTTTCTCCTTTTGTTTTCATTTGTTGAAGTGTATTGTTAATTTTATTCATCATTTCATAACTTCTAAGTGAATGTTTGCAAGTTTGATGAACATAATCCATGATTTTTATGCTCTATTTTGGGTAGACATTAACAGTCTATTAAATTTCTCTAGTATAGAAAGAACCCATGGTTGCAACATGCTCTTTCTAGCCCCTCACCTTTCTTGATCATCCCAACCATTGAAATCCTAAAATGCTAAATCAATATGCCTACCTTGTCCCATAGAACACCCTACAAATTTTGACCTAATTTCCCTTGCCCTAACTATTTTACTCCTTCTGATCCAACAAAACCCTATACAATCAAAATCAAAACCCTGAGCTACTATACCTATCCTAATATCTTCTTTACTTAGCCATCTTGGCTATGATCCTTATGGAGAGAGCCCTCTCCTTTCCTAATAGCGGTAGATACTTGGCTAAGCGTGGTTTGTGGTTACCTCAGAATTTCCTTCTTCATCCTGAGGTTCAATCCAAGTGATAAAATATTTGTGACCATACTGTGGAAGTGAAAGATCATATCTTCCCTGGGAAAGAATGACATAGTTTAGATCTTTTTTCTGATGGTGGACATCAATCAGATGCATATGAAGGCTGAACTCTTCACCTGGCGACTCCAACTTGATGTAAAGACTCCATTGGAGGATCGACGTTGCCATCAAGAAAATGGAAGGACCTTACACATAGGTCAGGTATTCAAAGTGGAATTGTATTCAATATCTAGTCTACTTTCTTGTAAATTAGTTATTCCTTTTTCCTAAAAAATTTCTGGAGTTTGTTGTATGATAAAGATGATCAAATTCTTGATTCTACCTATTCGAAAAGTGTAAATATCTAGTTTTCCTTTGATCTTGGTCCACATCCTTTTTCTAAATGTTAAGATGACCATCCTAAAATTCATGACCTTAAAGAGATCAAGACTGATCCTACAACTTCTGTACATACTCCTACACCTTCTATAGTCCCGGATAGATACAAACCACTCATCTTACCTCCTATACTCCCTTCTTTCCTTGAAAATCATTACCTATATCTGCCGCGGTTTGATGGTGAATATGACAACATCAATGCTAATAGACATATGCGTAATTTTAAGACTTTTCTCGACCTTTTTGAAGTTGATGAAGAGGATGTCAGTATCAGGCTAATTGTTGTTTATTTTCAAGGCAAAGTCAAGAGTTGGTTAAAAAACTTGCCTGCAGCAAGCATCGCAAATTTCCTGCATTTCGTCAAATTTTTCCTCGACATGTAGGTGGTAAAAAAAAACCCTTTCCTAATTCTAAAAGAGTATGACCAGCTAAAAATACAATTAGGGGAGACAGTACAACAATTTTCTTCCATATTCAATCAAGTCTATTATTCGATACCTGCTGATATAAGACCCCCTCATGGCTGAACTCTTTTACATTACCCAGATGAATTTGATCCGGAAATGGAGTTTCAGTTGAGAGAAAGGAACCTTGAAACACTTGAAAAGATGCAGAACTGTGCCGTAGATGTAGAGGCTAATATGTTGATCAGAAGGGAAAAGTTGAAGGAAGAAGAGAAGAAGAACATTGCAGAGCACCTGACATCTCAAAGGTAAAGCTCAAAATTTTGGTAAGTACAATAGAGTAAATGATGTAAAGGATCACCATGAGAGATTTATTTTCCATTAAATATCGTCATGACCCACTTATCCCAGAAAAAGAAAGAGATTACAATTTTCCTGCTAATTCCAGCCACCATAGATCAAAAAATGGATTTGTAGATCAATTCGAGGAGAAACAATATGATAATATAATGTGTGGTTGGTGACATTAATTATATTGATTATTTTCCAAATTTTGATCAGTATGATGATGATTATGTTCTCCAAACATAAACTAATATTAGAGAGCAATCAACATTTGTTTTGTTGGAGGAATTCAGTTTCAGCAGCTCGAAAACAGTGATTAGTCGATGCATATCAGATATGACAGAGATGAGGAAAGTCTAGAAAATTTGGAAGTAAGTGAAGGATCTTTGCCTCTTTGTTTTACTTCATTTCATTTCATCAGAGATAACATTCATGCGATCAAAAATCAACATTCATTGAGTTTTGATCTTGACAATCAAGAGGATAATGAATTTTTTTATCAGAGCTCCTTACCTTTGTGTTTCATCTCATTTGCAAAAATAAGAGAAAATTATAATAAAGAAGATAAGCTAGTGTTCGACACTATAAATGATGAACATTATCCTAAATTGGCTGAAGAAACAATTTGCGACATAGAATCCTCAGTAGCTCCGGATTTATAGCCACCAAATGCCATAGAATATTAGGTTGCATATGAAGGTTTGGAAGTTGGAACACATGATAAAATGATGAGCAACCTGTAGAGTGAAGAAAAGGATGAGCAACCTGTAGAGTGTCATGCAATCTCATTAGAACCAATGGAAAATAGGCTGCAAAATTATTTTTAAAGTTTTCATGACACTATAGCTGATGTGTTGGATGATATATGCAGTAAAAGTCCTTCTCCATCAGCTAACTATGAGCCTAAAAAGAGTGTTAATATAAATTTGATCCGACAAATGACTTAATTATTTTGTTCCGCAGGTGTTTCATTACAAAGCTCATACCAAGGTTTGTAGTCATATCAGGAGAGTAATTAAGAAGATTATTGTTTTTCTTTATCGTCAAGAAAAAATAGTCATTCACGAGTTTCAGGATCCTTTTGTCAACTTGCTGCAATCATCAAAGAAATAAAGCATAGATGTTAGGAAAATTTTAAAACCAACATACGAAGACTTCCTAGAGCAGAGTAGTAACATATTACATGTGATGGAAATCAATATGTATTCCTATGAAGATCCTTTCGAAGCATTCTTGAGGTCAGCCGGTGGGCTCATGCTTTGCGATTTCATTAAGATTCAATGTGTTGACAAGCTTTCATGGGAGTTGCCTTTTAGTATTTCTTTCTTCTTGCTCATAAGAAACCACTTATGGAGAATTCAAACAGTAGCTAGAATGACTACATGGTAGCATTGGTTCTTCAATTTCACTTGATTAGGTGATGAATGGATTAATTAGAGTAGGTTTGGTTGAATAAGCTCAATTCTGAGCATCTTTTTCAGTTTGTTAGTTGTGTTTTAGTCTGAGCCTGTTCAGTTTATTGAGTCAAGTTTCTTTAAGTATTCAGTTTGGTTTTTAGCTATTGACTCCATGTCCAATGGATAGGCACTTGGTCTACAGTGTTATCGGCACCTCCAAGGAGCTACCATTCCCAACTGGAGCCAATGTTAGTGTCAGTATTTGCATACTTCCACTAGGGATCAAAATACATTTTGCATGTGCATATTAGGTGTCCCACTCTAAAGAATTTTCAATCATTCCATGAGGTCATGACATTAAATTGTTACACTGGTGGTTTTTATTGTTAAATGTCCCATTTTCCTTCACAAATATATGCTTGCTGACCCTCTTCCATGTCTTGATCATGCTAAAAACAAGTTTTCTTACATTTCACTTTTAGTCAAAATCACTCATTGAGATAGTTGTTTTTATTTTCCATTAGGCCACTAGGGTTTCATTAGGTCAGCTCATTGCATTGTCTCATTTCCAATAAAGGGACGCAGAAGGTGCGAAGGTGATCCAGAATAAACTCATAATTTTCTTCTGTCTTGTTTGCCATGTAAAGTTACATTTCATTTTTGTAAGTTTTCATCTCAAAAATGGCAATTTTGAGATAAAAACAGAAATAATTTTCATGTTCTAATTTTATTATTTAAAAGTCACTATATGTAATAAACTAAAAAAAAATATGCCTATTCCTAGCTAAAGAAAATTTCATGAAAATATATAAAGATCATGTCAAAGCATCCAAAGCACCAAAAGCACCAAAAACTGTTGTCAAAGGTTAATGAGAAAAAAGGAAAATGTGGGTCCCAATCATTCAAAATTCAAAACCATTCAAGGTATAAAAGCCCATTTTCCCAAAGAAAACCTCATTTGTTCATTGCCAAGAGGAAAAAATACGATTTGGAGGAAGAAGTCTGAGCAAGAACAAAAATTGGATAAATTTTCTTGGCACTGTGCTCCTTGTTAAGGCGTCACACATAGGCCAAAGGCACTGTGCTTAGGACAGTTCAGAAAATGTTAAATTCAACGGCGTTGCACTTAGGAGGAGGTCACTGCACTCTTGGGTGAGACGCTGCGCATAGGCTAGAAACCTCCCAATATCTTCCAAAATTTACAAATTTCTATCTTTTTCCCTAAATCAAGTAAGTAAACCCTCTTTCATCCCTTTTCCTTCATTTTATTCTTATGGGTAAAGTTTCATATTGGCAAGAAATCACAAGCAAACCCTAGTTTTCCTAAAACCCTCATCCCCATGACAAAATTTCCCTAAACACCCTTGTCCAAAATTTTTTATCCCTAGACCCTACTACTTCACCCCATACTCTCAAAAGTACTAAAAATACCCATCCCTAAGTCCCCTTACCCTTTTCCATTAAAACCCAAAATTCTAGGATTTTCACTCTTTTTCCTAGATTTCCCCATACCCTTGACCGATAATTAAATTTTCAATTTCATCCCTCTTCATATTTTCACTTCCCATAACCTCAAAAAGTTTCATAACCTTTTCCCCATCTCCCTTAATTTTTTTGGCTCTATCCCTAATCCCTAAATCCCTCATTTCATCATTTCTTTCTTTGATCCCATTCCCTTCACTTCCTCACTCACTCTCCCTTTTCTTTGCTTTTCCCTAGGGTTTACAATGTGCCAAAGAAACAAGCATGGAGAGAGAGTAAAAATATTACAGAGAGGAGGAACACAGTGATGATGAGCTTGAGGAGCCTGAAAACATTAGGAAAAGGCCAAAGACAAGAGGCTTCTGTTAGCTGCCTATAAAATTTGTCATACCATATGGTGGCTAAAACATTTTTGAAGCTTTCAAGGAACAAGTTTTATTGCAAAAAATTGTTATCTCTTGAAGCCTTATGAAGACATCACGGCCTTTGTTTAATCTTCACTGTTGTCTCCCTTTCGAATTCAAGAATTCTATTGTTTTCCATGAAGAAAAGACTGCTGCAAAACTCCATTTTTCCCCTCCCTCCACTCAAAAATAACCTTCATTTTATTCCTTTTTCCCCCCCATAAAATTCCTCTATTTTTCATTTATTCCCCTTTCCCCTTCACAAAATTCCTTTTATAAGGTTTGAAACTCACTTTTGAACCCTACCGAAACCCCCAAATCCATCAAAAACCTTGAAAAATTTCATAAAAAATAAGCTTTTTGACTATAGGCTTAAGCACCTTTGGGCTAAGTCCTAAGCAATTCCCTACATGTGCCCTAGTGCTAGAACACGACGCTAACTCATCGGGCGCTTATCACATCGGAACAAATCAAAGAGCACATTTTTTTGTGTTAACAAAGAGTTCTGATGCGATTGGCCTCTGCTTATAAGCCCGGAGTCTTTTCGCATTCGCATAACCAAAGGCCCACAATCGGGCGCTTAAATGTTTTTATAAACCATTCCCAATCACTTTTTTCCTTGTTTAATTTATAAAAACCTATGTTTTTAACTAAATGCACCGGTGCAATGTTCTTAAAGAGAGGAACCATTGATCTTAGGAACTGATCAACGGTAAATAAGATCTTGCATCGGAGATTTGTTAAATGGGTAGATTGAAAATCCCGCTCCTTCCTCCTGATTCTGATTGGCCCTTATATATATAAAGCCCTAGTCTCGTTCACTTGTTCATATATCCAAAGGCCCTCGCAGTCAGGTGCCAAACCTTATATATAACCCTTCCCCAAATACAAAAATCCTTTGCGTTTCAAAAAATTTTGATTTTCATATATTATAAAGGGTTCTGCTGTTTATTGGTTGAAGCCTATCCTCCACCATTGATTTCTAACCAATCAAACGGTCTGCGCACTCTCGCATTAGGGGATTCCATTGGGCGCACCTAATATTTTATTTCTCAATCTCCGATTGGCGAGTCCCCGATGAGTTCTTCGCCGTCAATCTGATCTACAGATCGACGACCCATAGTCAATCACTTCGGCACTCCCATGTCCATTACCCCACCAATCGCGAAGCTCCGATTGCATCTGGACCGTCCATGTGTCCAGATCGGATGGTCCAAATCTTTTTTCCTGACCTTTGTTAAAAACATACAGCCCCGCTTTATAATGTTTTTTAAGCAGATCTCAGCCGTTGATATATGCAGATCAACGACCCATATTAACCCTTCGTCCACCTCATTTATTTTTCCATTTATCTCTAGATACAATCTCCACCGTTGATCTTGTACATCGAAGAGTAATCCCCATAGGCCGAGCCACAGTAGATTCTTACCTTTCTGATTTGGTCACGTTGTCCGATCTCTGATCCAACAGCCCAGAATAAAACCACTCTGCCTGCTATGACCCGTGCACCTTGTGGATATCGCGCTCTTCCTTCAGCCGTCCGATCTAAGACCTTATATCTAATGGCTAGCACATATTTTCGCGTAGATTAATGCCCGAATGATAATTCTCCAAAATCACGCGAAATGGGTGGTATTGAAACGCCACGTGTCAACTGATAATGAATATCGCGTTTGAAAAGGTGAAACCACCTTCCTCCCCTTTTCCCACGCGATACCGCTGGTTTCTCCTCCCAAAACCGCTTCCCCCATTTCTATTACATTACATCGCGTGCAACCTCCGCCGTTGATCTTTGTAGATCAAAAAAATACATCTAATCTCTCATTACACTATCGCCCTCTACCATCACCAAAGGTTTTCTTAGATCAATCTTGACCAGTGATCTTGTTGCGTTAATCTAATCAAATGCCTTACAATTATCCGGGAAACGCTAAATTTCATTTCAATACATTTCTTCTGCCAAAGGGATTTTTCCCCTTTTCCTTTGTATTTCTTCGCATTTTCTGCCATTACATAGTATATGTGACCCCTTCACATTATTATTTCCCCAATTGGTCTTGACCATCGATCAAAACAGATCTACGGCCCCGACTTAATCCTATGCACTATTCTTCCAAACTGCCTCCTTCTGACCCCCGCAAGAAAATCTCCACTGCTGATGCATTCATCCAACGGCCGCAACCTACCCACACAACCTGTGCCAGCTTTTTCCTAAATACGAGGGATTTCTTAATTATTTAGTCAAGGTTCGTGTAGGACTTGTGCTTACCAAATATTTTAAAAAGAAATGGAAGGCTTCAGAGTTAATTAATTTCAGGCCTTTGTTTATCAAAGAAAATCTTTTTGCAAAGGTTCTCATCAAGGTTTATCAATGCATCATGAGCACCGATACTATTATAAAGCCTCTGCGCACCTGCATATCAACAAGACACAGTGAAGTATAATTTAAACAAAGAGTATCAGTGTCAAAGACTAAATCGTAGAAGAACTGAAGTTTGAAGATTTTTTTCATAGTTTTGGTGGTTTATGGCTAAGATCGAAAATCAAAAGCCTAATCCACTAAATTAAACACAGTTAAAGGTAAATCAAGAATATTTATCATACAGAGGATGCCTCCACTTCCATATTAGAGGATAATTGATTCCTCTCACCTACCTAATGCCACCTGTAGCCCCAAAGCATTCAACAGAGGCCGAATAATGACCAAAACAGAGGATATTTGCCTCACGATAGTCGAACAGTTAATCCATCCAAAAAACGTATTGCAAAATATATGTTGAGTTACTACAGAGATGACACAGAGCCTTAAAGTCAACAAAAGCTCCCCACCAAGCTTAATTCTTAATTTAAAACAATTAATACAGAAGAAATATCTGTAAACTTCTCCATCGAACCCCTCAAAGGCCGAGAAGTATTAATTTGTATTAATTGAACTTGGGAGATCTTTTATCCCATCCCACCTCCTCATTTCTTCTATAAATACTTCTGTAGAAGATGAAACAATGTTGGTTGCAGAACTTTTAAATATAATTGTGCTCGAAACTTCTACTTGTAAAAAGTGTTCAAAGGCTCTTGAAGCTTTGTTTGTGATCTAATAAGTTAGGCTAAGAATTGAAGATTATTGCTGAACTGAAACATTGGACTTAAAGTTGTAACTGGTTTGACATCAATATACAAGTTGATTCTTGGGATCCTGGTCTTTATCACTGGTGAAGTGCTTCTTTCTTTGTTATTTTTTTTCCTTTCATGTATGCCATATTGTCCATTATTATTTGATAAAGAACAAAAAGCATAGATTTAGGACTTACTATTTACTGTTCCCTTCTCTAACTGATAAGATTTATCTCAATGTTTTCCTCCAATTTGTTTATTTAAGAATGATTCAATACAGTTGAGCATTTAGGAATGCTGGTGTTCCCTCGTTCTACTTTTTACTTTAAACATTATTCTTGAATGTTATTTTCATTTTTTGCTTATTAAATTTAGACTAGAAAAATGATGGTGTGCCCTTTTTTCTAGCTTCTTTCTCCAAAGGTAAATTCTGAAAGTTTCCCTAAGTGCATGTCGAAAGCAGACTAGATTTAAAAGTATCTTATCTGATCTTAGGTTGCATTTTGTTTATCTCATTTTTTTTCATCCTTTCTGAAAGTAATTATACAGATTACTGGATTTTGTGTCTCTTAAGTTATCTTTAATACAAGCTTGTCCAAAGAGGTTTACGGTGAGCCCTGCCCTTTGGTTGGTTTTAAACATTTGCTTGATAGGCTTTTCTTTTTTGGACAGACTATAAATCCTAGTTTAAATTATTATCTGTTTCCACCCCTCCAACACTTTTTATTGTTTCCATTCCATCATTTAATATTAATGATCTTGTGATATAGATGACTTTCCCCTTATATCACTCTTAAATTGTTGCACAATTAAAGCCCTATTATGACTCCATAGCCCAATGGACTAAAAACTAGCGTTATATCTATATTTCTAGCCAAATCTTGTTCTAATTTCTTGCAACTTCATACCATTCAAACTTTTCCCATTTAGCACTTTCCACTCAACTAATAATCATGCTCAACCATCCAAAAGAAAAAAAAACCTCGGCCTTCATAACTAGCCTAATATCATCACTCAAAAATCTTTAAAGATAAATCAATCTTTCCACTTATTGGAGAGATCCCTCTATGGATTCAGGAGGGTTAGATCCTAGAATCCAAAATTAATTGAAATAGTGTTGTCTCTGCAATTTGTACTTGCCAATCTTGCAAATTACAGATTCCTAACATTTCTGGCGACTTCGCTGGGGACTTTTGAGTGTTTTTTAGCCTAGGTACCTTTAAAACCTCAGGAAACCCGTGATTTAAGAACATTGTTCAGCAAGTAAAAGTAGCCCTCTTCAAGCACTACCAAGCAAATGGTAATCATGATAAAACTTGTTTGAATCAGTGACAAACTAGGAAAACCCTAGGATTCTCATAAGAGCTTATTTAATATTGAAGGATCAGCTAGCTTAGCCATAAGAGTAGATTGTCTTTGTCTCATAACCATAGCTAAGTTTTGAAACAGATTTAGGACACTCTTAAGAACCAATAGGACTGAAAAATAACTTAGAAAAACCCAAAAATACTTCAAATTGGTATTAAATAAACATGGTGGTGGACCATAAAACCTTTTACCTCCAAAAGAGCTAAAAAATTCCACTTGGTGACTCCAAAATCCTAAACAGACCTTAAGACTCCACTAGGAAGAACCATTATCATTATAAAATAATTTAAACTCAGTAAGAGGATTTTAGGATTAAAAATTTGTGTAAAATAGATCAGTCAACCTCTTAAAAGACTGTCATATCTGGTTAGATTGTTTTTGTTTAGTAGGGTCTGAAAAACACAGCATAGTGGCTCCTAGAAAGATCCATACTAGAGCTCACCCTGACCCTAATCCACCTAAGATAGTTGATAACCCTGAAAGTATCCTTAGCAAGTCTCCTAAGATAAAATTTTCAACTGTTTTCAGATCACCCTTGAGAGCTAATTCAGTTTCTGAAAATCTTGCAGCTCTACAACAATCACAAGTAGACTTAAGGAATCCATTTAGAACTAGGTCACTTGATGATTTAGATCAGCTAGATTCAGAGTCTTCACTTTCATCTCCTTAAACAAGTGAACATCCTGGTAGTAGAGAAACAACACCACCTGATTTACATTTCCTTTATAATTTAGGTGTCTCTCATCCAAGATCATCTCGAAAATCTACTGTTGTTCTATCCACTTCTACTCATCCTAAATCCACTGTCCAAACCAATCCACTCCAGCCCAATTTCCCTCTTGTTAATCCACCTCTTGTAAATCCACCCCCACCACATATCATGGCAGCATGGTATGCTCCATTAGTCATTCCTGTACCCTTATTCAATATTCCACAGGACTATCAGTCCAAAATACCATTTTATGATGCTAGTAATGCTACAACTACATCACAACATGTGGATAAGATGAATGAATACTTTGACAGAAATGAAATTGATGATGAATCTGTCAAACTTAGACTATTTTCTCAGATTTTAGGGGGAGAAGTAAGAAAATGGTTTAAAGGTTTAACCCCTCATAGTATAAATGATCTCCAACCCTTCCATCAGACATTCTTAAACAAATGAGAAGTAAGGAAAAACCCTCTTCAAATACTTTCTAATTACAAGAACCTCCAAAGAAATACAGAGGAAAGTGTACAAGCTTACTGCACTAGATTTAATAGTGTGTATAATGCACTTCCCCCAGATCTAAAACCTCCACAAGGCTCAGCGTTAAAAATTTTTCCTTAAGGGTCTGACCTAGAGATGGATTATCAGCTGAGAGAAATAGATCCTTTAACCCTTGAAGATATGAAAAAAGGGGCTCTTGATGTGGAAGTCAACTTAATTGGGAAAAGAGCCAAAATGAAGAATGAGAAGAGAGTGTCCTTCATAGAGGAATCTACACCTTCCACATCTAGCTCAAAGATGGAAATAAATATGGAGGAGATGATGAAGAAAATTAGAATTCTTGAGAGAGCACAAGCAAGTCAAAACCAAACTACTCCTCAAAACAAAAATCAGAACCAAAATCAGAATTTTAGAAGAAATCAACCTCAAAAAATTCTGAGGGAAGATGATTAGCAAATCACTCGTCTCTTTCATCAAAACTATGTCAGAGAGGTTGAAGACACAAATGAACAAACAGAGGACGACGAGATAAATATGTTGGGAGTAGATAATGATGACTTTGAAGTTCATTATGATAGAAAACAAGGTCTATACACACCTTATGATGACAAAAGAGATAATGATGAAAGTTATTATCAAGACATGGAAAATGTTATCATAGAATATCAAAGGGAATATGACCTTAGGAGTAAAAGAAATCAACAAACTCCCACCAATAAAACCTCTGAAAAATCTTCGCAAAACAGCACTGTAAACAAACCAAAAATTGTAAAAAAAAAGGACAAAATAGTGGCTGGAAATTCTGATAAAGGTAAAGACAAAGGCGCTCAAAACAATGAAAAATAGAGTGAAAACATTAGCAGTACTAACACTTCAGCTAGTACTCTTGTTAAAAAAAAAAAATCAAATTTAAATAGAGCTAATCAGCAAACATATTTTGCTGACAGAGTGGCAGTTAACAAGGCTAAAACAAGCACTTCAAAGAGTCAGATCCCTTTTAGCTTGGAGCAAGAAATTTCTATAATTAAAATCTCTATTCCCCTGACTGAACTAGCTTCCAAAAATGTATATAGAACCCAAATTTTGAAGGCTTTAAATATAGAGGAGAAAAATGACACGGTCAATCTTAACGATGACCAACCAGAGCTCATTTTTTGTCCTAAGATTGAAGGTAGATATCAAGAAGGACCTGTTCCTCATTTTTATGTAAGTTTAAACGTTCATGACAAGATTTTGCACAACACTGTGCATGATTCCGGGGCCTCTCACAATTTAATGCCCAAAGCTATAATGGAGAGCCTAGGTCTCGAAATCACCAAACCTTATAAAGATCTTTACTCCTTTGACTCAAGAAAAGTAAAATGTTTAGGTTTAATCAAAGATCTTTGCGTTAACTTACCCCAGATTCCAGCCAAATGTTTGGTCATGGATATTGTTGTGGCTGATGTCCCCCCAAAGTATGACATGCTGTTATCAAGGTGGTGGGGGGCTAAGTTACAAGGAACTATGCAGATGGACATGACCTATGTGACCATCCATGTTTTCAATCAGACAAGAAGACTATACAGGGAGTCCCATATGCAATACATGGTGACTAGTCAAGAGAGACCACAAAAATCTCCTCTGTATTCTATAAATACATGCCTCGATTATTTTATCCTGTTTAATGATGAAAAATTCAGTGAACAAATCACTTTAACTGAATTAATGGCCGATAGAGAGGAGGAGAAAGACAACATAGAACTGTCTAAATAGTTTTCTAAATCCGAAAACAATAGCAAACATCACATAGGTCTTGAAATACAAATCATGCATCCATTTCTTTTTAACATTGACAGTTAAGAAATAATTCCTCAACTTAATGAAAACCATGAGGAATTAAAACAGATTCAACAGAGTGTTGATACTCAAGTTCAATCCGAAGGCACGTTAGTTGAATAGGATAGTGACCAAACAGATGAACCTGAAACTAGTCCTCTGTGGAGTATGAATTTTGATGGGTCCTACACTAGGAATAATTCTAGTGCAGGGGTCTAGATGTGCAACACTGAGAAAAACTGCATAGAAAGCCTTTCCTGTAGATTAAACTTTTAGTGTTCGAATAACATAGTGGAGTACAAATCCCTTCTTTTAGGCTTACATTTACTGAAAAAATTAGGAGCCAGGAGAATTAAAGTGCACAAGGATTCAGAATTAATAATTAGGCAGGTCAATGGAAAATACAACGCTAATCACCCTAGACTTAGGGCCTACTGAAACGATGTCGTGGATTTATTAAAAAATTTTGAGGAATCCAAATTGATTTTTGCCCCAAGAAGAAAGAATAACATGGCCCACAGTTTGGCCTTTGCTGCTAGAACATGTTTAATGCCATATGAAACCAAAGAATGTACAACTAAGATTAAATTTAGACCAGTTGTTCCTGATAATGAAAAGTATTGGCAAGTTTTTGACGGAGACAAACAAATAGAAGGCTTCATGCAATTTAGAAATGAATTTGAACTACCCATCTTAGATTCAGACTATGAGACAGACTGTCCTAGTTAAGAAAATTTTCTTGGTGAAGAAGAACCGTCTCTTGAGCTTGCTAATATAAATTTGTTGTCAAGAAAACTTGAAAACAAAACAGAAATGATTGCAGAGTTAGAAACAGAGGATATAGAGACTCTGCATTCTGAAAATCAAAGTTTTCTAAAGGGTTTGTCCCGTTTAGAAGAGTTGTTTGATTTCAACGATGTAGCCAAGAAGCCAAAAATGGAGCCTGTAGAGACTGAAGTTGAAGAGTGTAATATAGGCAATGAGCAAAAACCTATGATGATTAAACTGTCTAAGACTTTACCAGCTCACATTAAACTCAAATACATAGAGTTGTTGAAATACTTTTCTGATGTTTTCGCGTGGAGTTATGAGTTTCTGAAATCCTATGACACTGAAATAATTCAGCACAAAATCCCTCTCAAGGAAAACCAAAAGCCATTTAAACAAAAACTGCACAGAATAAACCCTATTTAGTTACCTTCGATTGATAAGGAGATCAAGAAAATGTATGAAGATGTTATTATTATCCCTATTAGATATTCTGAGTGGGTGTCTAATCTAGTGTCAGTTAGGAAGAAAACAGGAGAGATTAGGCTTTGTATAGACTTTAGAGATTTAAACAAAGCTTCAATCAAGGACAACTACCCTTTACCCAAGATGGACCATATTTTACAAAGGGTAGTTGGTTCCAAAATAATTTCTTTGCTAGATGGTTATTCAGGGTACAATCATATTTTAGTTCACCCTGATGATCAATTAAAGACAACTTTTATTACACCTTGGGGCACTTTCGTGTATGTGAAAATTCATTTTGGTCTAATGAATGTTGGTGCAACTTTTCAGAGAGCCATGGACATAGAATTATCAGAAGCATTAGGCTACTTCATCATTACTTACCTTGATTATGTTACTATTTTTTGAAAGACAGATGAAGAGCACTTAGAACATTTGAGAAAAGTTTTCGAGAAATGCAAAAAGTTTGGGATATCTTTAAACCCTAAGAAAACATTATTCGAGCTCGAAGAAGCTAAACTTCTTGGGCACATTATTTCAGAAGAGGGTATTAAGATAGACCCAAAGAGGATTGAGGCCATATTGCAAATCTCTCATCCTTGAAACATCAAGGAACTCCAATCTTTCATTGGAAAGATTAATTTCTTGAGAAGGTTCCCCTTTTTCCAAACTTGGTGGCTCATAGGAACAAAAAACAGAAGAAGACAGGGGTTAAATGGACATAAGAGCAAATAATTCCTTTAGTGTGGATAAAGAATTAAATAAACATGGGTTCTAATAATGATTTTCAAAAATATTTTGTCTTTAAAATGGCCAGAACATGCAATAAATTTGCGATAAACTTTTCACCTCTAAAATCCACAAGAGACAAAGCATTCTTCAAATTATTTAACAAGGCACATCAGATCACCCACAGTGGCATTGTGAAGAAACGACTTTTCTTTAATTAAAAACTTTAAAAGACTTCAGAGTATACATACTTCACTCACACATCATTACCTTTGTCCCAAATTCAGTTGTGAAAGACACTCTAATACAGGACCCAGATGGTAAGAGAGGTAAGTGGATAGCTGTTATACTCGAATATGATTTAGAGATCAAGCCCACTAAACTCATCAAAGGCCAAGGTCTAGCTAGATTAATGGTTGAATCCAATTTTGAAGTTCTTGAAATGAATATGATAAATGCTTTAGATGAACAAGAGGAAATATCAACTCTCATTGTTGAAGACCATTTTATGAATTCATCTTGTTATGCTGATATTTTATATGTTTTTCTTAATTTGAATACACCTCCTGGTTTATCAAAAACAAAGGCAAGGTTTTTGAAGCTAAAAGCTGTAAACTACTGCATTATAGATAAATGTCTTTATTGGAAAAATTCAAGTGGCATATTGCTTAAATGTTTGCCTGAGTATGATGCAAAGAAGGTTAAGCATGAATCCCATGAAGGAGAATGTGGAGGCCACCTCTACTGGAAGACAACAGCCAAAAAAATCCTAAGGGCTGGTCACTGTTGGCCCACTCTCTTTCTTGATGTACACAATATGATCATTGCCTGTCATAAGTTCCAACTCTTTGAAGGCAAAAGAAAGTTTCTATCCTTACCTTTGCGTCCAATCATTGTTGAAGCCCCTTTTCAACAGTAGGGACTTGACTTCATAGGAGAAATCCATCCACCATCCTCTACCCAACATAGGTGGATTCTCACTGCCACAGACTAGTTCACTAAATGGATAGAAGCCATCCCTTCTAGGCAGGCCAATGACTCAGTTATCATAAAATTCACTGAGACCCATATTCTCTCTAGATTTGACTATCCTAGGAAGATCATCACTGATAATGCAACAACATTTGGATCCAAGAAGATGGTTGAATTCTGTCACAAATATCAGATCACATTTGGTCATTCCATGCCCTATTACCCTCAAGGTAATGGACGAGTAGAGTCCTCAAACAAGAGTTTGGTGAACATAATCAAGAAGCTGTTGGAGGATAACAATAAGTCTTGGCATAAAAAGCTTGTTCATGCACTTTGGGCTGATAGATTGACATTGAAAAAATCTATTGGCATGTCACCCTACCAGCTTGTGTATGGTACAGATGAAATTTTTTCTACCAGCCTGGGTGTACCAGTTATGAAGTTGATTCAGGAGGTTCAGTCTGAAGACAATGACATGATCAGAAGGATAAATCAGACTATTCACCTTCATCAAACCAGAGATGAGGTTTATAACAAAGTATTACAAAAGCAGGACAACATCAAAAAGTTTTTTGACAGAAAAACAAAGGCCAGAAATTTCAATGTTGGGGACAGAGTGTTACAGTGGGATTCAAGGAGGGAAGATAAGGGCAAGCACGGAAAATTTGACAACTTATGGCTTGGCCCTTATCTCATTCATTCTGCTGCTGGTAACAATGCCTTTTTCTTACAGGAGTTGAATGGAGCTGAATTGTTTGGGGGTCCTGTCAATGGCAGGATGCTCAAACATTACTTCTCTTGATCCTATCATGTTCTGAAAGCCTTTTTATCTTTCTTCTCATTATAAATATTTCATTCATCATTGCATTCAAAGTTAGAAAAATAAAAAATAAAAAAACAATGAAAAGAGAAAAGAGGGTAGATTGAAAAAACTATAAAGGTACAACCCCATACCAAAAAGAGAAACAAAATCCGAAAGTGTGCAAGCTCAAATGCCACTCCTGAAAAACACACTTCTAGTTAGTCATACAGCCTAATCATGACTAATTAGTTTTAAATTGACTGTTGATAGGTTAGTGAATTCAATTTGCCAAACAGCTTAATCTTGGTTTATCAGTTAGGTAGATTAGGCTAGAAATTAAAGGTTCAAAAAGCTCAAAATCCGAACCTTATTTTTTCAAAAGAGAAATGACTCAAATATGTTTATTTCTTGAGTCAAAAATAGAGGTAAAAATGGTTCTAATCAGCTCAAAATCTGAACCAGATAAACGGAAAAAACAGCTCGAATAAACTCAAAAACAGAGCTATAGAAAAGAGAAGGTCGTGCTGAGAAAATTTCAGATCTTAAGCCTTCCATTTTGATTTAATTTTCTGTAAAATAATATCTATGTGCAGCTTGTTTTTCATGCCATAGATCAGCTACAAGTTAGACTGTTCAAACCTGACTTGTATGCTTTTAAATTTCTGTTTTAGAAATTAGTGAATAAAAATCTGTTAGACTGTTTAATCCTAACAGATTAGTAGATTAGGTAGAGAAGCATATGAACTCAACTATTTAATCTGAGTTAATGGAGACATAAGAAGTAGAATTATATTAGTTTCTTGCTTTCAAAAGAATAAAATTTTGTAAGAGAGTTTTCCAATCCAAGTGCACTCTGAAAAGAAGAAAAAATGTTAAATCAGTAGGATTGGGTAGGTAGAAAGATTTTGTTGATGAAGATCCATTTTTTTTCATGGCTGCTAACATTTTTCAGAGAAAAATAAGAACATCCAAGTAAATAAAATTGCATTCCAAGGGATGAGGCACTGATTAGCCCCGAGAGAATGCAAGTCTGAAGTTATTGATGCCTTCAAGAAGGCACCATCCCCATGTGGAGCCACTGTTAGCCACCTATAAAATTTGTCATACCAAATGGTGGCTAAAACATTTTTGAAGCCTTCAGGGAACAAGTTTTATTGCAAAAAATTGTTATCTCTTGAAGTCTTATGAAGACATCATGCCCTCTGTTTAATCTTCACTACTGTCTCCCTTTCGAATTCAGGAATTCTGCTATTTTCCCTTTCCCCCCCATCAAATTCCTCTATTTTTCATTTTTTCCCCTTTCCCCTTCACAAAATCCCTTTTATAAGGTTTGAAACTCACTTTTGAACCTTACCGAAACCCCCAAATCCATCAAAAACCTTAAAAAATTTCATAAAAAATAAGCTTTTTGACTATATGCATAAGCCCCTTTGGGCTAAGTCCTAACCACTTCGCCACATGTGCCCTAGTGCTAGAACCAAGTGCTAACTCATCAGGCACTTATCGCATCGGAACAAATCAGAGAGTGCATTTTTTTGTGTTAACAAAGAGTTATGATGTGATTGGCCTCTGTTTATAAGCCCCGAGCCTTTTCGCATTCGCATAACCAAAGGCCCGCAATTGGGCGCTTGAATATTTTTATAAACCATTGCTGATCACTTTTTCCCTTAGTTAATTTATAAAAACCCATTATCCTATGTTTTTAACTAAACGTTCCAGTCCAATGTTTTTAAAGAGAGGAACCGTTGATCTTAGGAACCGATCAACGGTAAATAAGATCTCGCATCAGAGATTTGTTAAATGGGTAGATTGAAAAGCTCGCTCCTTCCTCCCGATTCCAATTGGCCCTTATATATATAAAGCCCCAGTCCCATTCACTTGTTCATATATCCAAAGGCCCCCGCAGTCGGGCACCAAACCTTATATATAACCCCTCCAAAAATAAAAAAAGCCTTTGTATTTTGAATTTTTTTTATTTTCATATATTATAAAGGGTTCCCCTGTTTATTGGTCAAAGCCTATCCTCTGTCGTTGATTTCTGACCAATCGAATAGTCTACACACTCTCGCATCAGGGGATTCCATTGGCCGCACCTAATATTTTATTTCACGATCTCTAATTGGTAAGTCCCCGATGAGTTCTTTGCCGTCGATCTGATTTGCAGATCGACAGTCCACAATCAATCGCTTCGGTGCTCCCACGTCCATTTCCCTGCTGATCGCGAAGCTTTGATTGCATATGGGTTGTCCACGTGTCTAGATCAGATGGTCCAGATCTTTTCTCCCGACCTTTGTTAAAAGCATACAGCCCCGCCTTATAATGTTTTTTAAGTAGATCTCGGTCGTTGATTTCTGCAAATCAACGACCCATATTAACCCTTCCTCCACCTCGTTTATTTTTCCATTTATCTCCAGATACAATCTCTATCGTTGATCTTGTACATCTAACGGTTCCTAGTAATCCTGATAGGACTGACCCCTGTGGGTCCTGCCTTCCTACAGAGATGATCTCAGCCATCCGATCTCTGATCCAACAGCCCAAAATAAAACCACCCCACCTGCTATAAACTGTGCACCTTGTGGATATCGCGTTCTTCCTTTAGTCGTTCAATCTAAGACCTTAGATCTAACGACCATTACGTATTTTCATGTAGATTAATGCCCGAATGATAATTCTCCAAAATCATGCGAAATGGGCGGTATTGAAACACCACATGTCAACTGATAACGCATATTGCGTTCGAACAGGTGAAACCACCTTCCTCCCCTTTTCCCACATGATACCACTGGTTTCTCCTCCCGAAACCACTTCCCCCATTTCTGTTACAATACATCGCGTGCAACCTCCGCTGTTGATCTTTGTAGATCAACAGCTTACATCTAATATCTCATTACACTATCGACCTCCACCATCACCAAAGGTTTTATTAGATCAATCTTAACCATTGGTCTCGTTGCGTCAATGTAATCCAATGGCTTACAATTATCCAAGAAACCAAAACTTTCATTTCAATACATTTCTTACACCAAAGGGATTTTTCCACTTTTCCTTCATATTTCTTCACATTTTCCACCATTACATAGTATATGTGACCCCTTCACATTATTACTTCCCCAATTGGTCTTGACCGTCGATCAAAACAAATCTACGGCCCAGACTTAATCCTATGCACTATTCTTCCAAACCGCCTCCTTCTGACCCCCGCAAGCAAATCTCCATCGTCGGATGCTTTCATCCGATGGCTACGACTTAACCGCAACTTCCAAAGTAGTTTTTCCCAAATACGTGGGATTTCTTAATTATTTCTTGGTTTGTGCAGGACTTTAAAGGTTTTTCAAATATTTTAAAAGAAAATGGAAGGCTGAGAGTGACGACTCTCTAGGCCTTTGTTTATCAAAGCAAATATTTTTTAAAAAGTTCTCATCAAGGTTTATGAGTGCATCATGAGCACTGATACTATTATAAAGCCTTTGTGCACCTGCACATCAACAAGACATAGTGAAGCATAATTGAAACAAAGAGTATCAGTGTCGAAGACCAAATCACAGCAGAACTGAAGTTTGAAGATTCTTTTCATAGTTTTGGTGGTTTATGGCTAAGATCGAAAATCAAAAGCCTAATCCACTAAATTAAACATATTTAAAGGCAAATCAAAAATATTTATCAGATAGAGGATGCCTCCATTGCCACATCAGAGGCTAATTGATTCCTCTCAGGTACCTAATGCCAGCTGTAGCCCCATAACATTCAACAGAGGCTGAATAATGACTAGAACAGAGGATATTTTCCTCATGACAGCCGAACAGTTAATTCAACCAAAAAAATTATTGCAAAATATCTGCCGAGTTACTACAGAGATGACACAGAGCCTTAAAGTCAACAAAATCTCCCCACTGAGCTTAATTCTTAATGTAAAACAATTAATACAGAAGAAATAAACTTCTCCATCGAGCCCCTCAAAGGCCGAGAAGTATTAATCTGTATTAATTGAACTTGGGAAATATTTTATCCCATCCCACCTCCTCATTTAATTTATCAATACTTCTGTAGAAGATGAAACAATGTTGGTTGTAGAACTTTGACATATACTTGTGCTTGAAACTTCTACTTGTAAATAGTGTTCAAAGGCTCTTGAAGCTTTGTTTGTGATGTAATAATTTAGGCTGAGAAGTGAAGATGATTGCTAAACTGAAACATTGGACTTAAAGCTGTAACTGGTTTGACATCAATATACAGGTTGATTCTTGGGATCCTGGTCTATATCACTAGTGAAGTGATTCTTTCTTTGTTATTGTTTTTCCTTTCATGTATGCCATATTGTCCATTATTCTTTGATAAAGAACAGAAAGCATAGAGTTAGGACTTACTATTTACAGTACCCTTCTCTAACTGATAAGCTTTATCTCAATGTTTTCTTCCAATTTGTTTATTTAAGAATGATTCAATACAGTTGAGCAGTTAGGAATGATGGCGTTCCCTCGTCCTACTGTTTACTTTAAACATTATTCTTGAATTTTATTTTAATTTTTTGCTTATTAAAGTTAGACTAGAAAAGTGATGGTGTGCCTTGTTTTCTAGCTTCTTTCTCCAAAGGTAAATTATGAAAGTTTCCCTAAGTGCATGTCGAAAGCAGACTAGATTTAAAAGTATCTTATCTGATCTTAGGTTAAATTTTGTTTATCTTATTTGTTTTCATCCTTTCTGAAAGTAATTATGCAAATTACTTTGTTTTTTGTCTCTTAGGTTATCTTTTATACAAGCTTGTCCAAAGAGGTTTACGGTGAGCCCTACCCTTTGGTTGGTTTTAAACAGTTGCTTGATAGGATTTTCTTGTTTGGATAGACTATAAATCCTAGTTGAAATTATTATCTGTTTCCACCCTTCCAACACTTTTTATTGTTTCCATTCCATCATTTAATATCAATTATCTTGTGATATATATG
Organism: Pinus albicaulis; assembly: GCA_034641835.2. Lineage (NCBI taxonomy): Eukaryota > Viridiplantae > Streptophyta > Pinopsida > Pinales > Pinaceae > Pinus > Pinus albicaulis. The sequence continues at coordinate 1,164,674,036 of CM076580.1, forward strand.
ACTTGCCCCTTGGATCACTCTTGAATTATTGCACAATTAAAGCCCTATTATGACTCCATAGCCCAATGGACTAAAAACCAGCGTTATATCTATCTTTTTAGCCAAAGCTTGTTCTGATTGTTTGCAACTTCACACCTTTGAAACTCTTTCCATTTAGGAATTCCCACTCAACTAATAATCATGCTCAACCATCCAAAACAAACAAAAACCCTCGGTCTTCATAACTAGCCTAATATCATCACTTAAAAAGCTTTAAAGATAAATCAATCTTTGCACTTATTGGAGAGATCCCTCTCCGGATTAAGGAGGGCTAGATCCTAGAATCCCAAAGTGGTTGAAATAGTGTTGTATCTGCAATTTGTACTTTCCAATCTTGCAAATTACAGATTCCTAACAACATCAAAAGAACATTGGAGAAGGAAAAGTAGGAAACTCAAAATTTGACTATTGACCAGCAATTGGAAAAGGAAATTGAAGACAACAAAGAAGTGTGGCTTTAGAGAGTCAATATTCACTTTGAGAAGGTACTAGTGAAAGCCAACAAAAACAATAAGATGCTCAGACACATGGTCCATCGTTATCAAACATGGAACAAAATTTGCAATATCAAGGTCAAACATATGAAGGATAAATTAACGAAGATTTGGAAGGGAAAGAAAGAAGGTGATAAAAAAAATATGCTTGTTGAAGCCTCCTTAGCTCAAAATTTACATCTGGTTGTGGGCTCATCCCAAAAATTTTGAGAATTTTTGAAAACTTTAAAGATTTTTGAGTTTTTTTGGGCAATTTTAGAAAAACACAAGAAATTTTGGTGCTGCGCTTTTTCTTGGGGCATTGTTGAAGCCCCGAAAATCAGGTCTACAACAAGGGGGATACCCACCCAGTCTGGACCTTGGTTAGCAACTCCTTTTCCATTTGGTATAGTGGGTCTGACTAGAGAAATGGGACCAGTTTCCCAATATGTGTGTGTGTGTGTTGATAGTTGATATTTCCTTTCTAAAAGTTCCTAAGTGAAATGCTTTTATTCTAACCCTAATCTAATAACATGCAATTGTATTCTAATAAACAGAAATATATAATTCTACACTAACCCAGGATGTAATCTTTCCGTTATGCGATCTAAAATTATTTAAAATAACTATTGGTAATAAAGATCATTCAACTATTATGAGAAAAGAATTCAATGGAGATAAACCACTTCGTATAAAAAGTTAGACGAAACAGTTGTGAAAAACATATCGCATAATAAGCTACTCATATATTAAGCATAAATAAATAGCTATCACCATATAGAAGTGCCAAATGATAACTCAAACATTCACGCATTAATATATAAACAACTAAACATGAATATCACTTTAACACAAAGGCAGAAATAGTTAAGAGATAAAAGTACCATTTATAACTAGTTCTACTCATGAGCTTCAAGCAATAATGATTTATCTCTTCTTAATCCAACATCCACTAAGAGTACAAAATTGCAACATCAGTAGTAGATATTGAATGCAGATATCAATAAATCATGTTCCATTCGTTCATCAAAACCTCCTCAGAGGGTGGAAAAGTGCATGTTCTGAGGACAATTTTTTGACAAATTTCAGGACCTTTCTCTAAATGCATGAGAAGGGTTTAAACACTAATAACTAAATCTAAAAATAAATTATTACAAAAATGTAGGATACGGTTTAAATGACCGTCCTCATTTCAGGAAAAAATAAAGAAAAATTAATACTAACACTGAATCTAAAATTAAAACTAACAACTAACTATTTGTGTATCTATTCCTTGAAATCACAAGCGTTCAGCATTTGTTTGAGAAGAGTTGGCTGGCCGACTTTCGACTTTAACTGTCCTATGAAAATGGAATTGGCAAGAGCTGGCGCCATCTTCTCGGCAGAATTGATGATACATTTGAGAGTCATGCACTGGCTATGTGGTTTTACCAAATACGCCCAGTAAGAATCCCAATTCAACTTAGTTAATATTTTGATTGATTCTGCCTTTTCTTGAGCCTTCTGTCTCCAGCCTGTCTGCAGTTGTTGTACTTTCGGTAGATACCCTGGAGTGGTTTCTGAGATCAGATTTGGCCTACGCAAATTTTCCTTTATGCAGTCAATAACACTATTTGCTGTTGTGGCTGCTTCTTCTGCCGCTTGCTCTGCTTTCCTGATTTGTGCATCCCACTTGTTAAAGAGAATTTCTTTGTGATTGTCGTTGATTACTCGTGCGCCTGCTCTTTTCCCCTCCTCTGTTTCTTTCCAAGACAAATATTAGGTGACTCTTTTATCAATTAAATCGTAATCATGTCATATGTCTATGACTTGATTTGTGATTTTATCCCTTATTTCACAATAAGAGTTCCATTGTGATATTCTTTGGCACAATGCTTCCTGTCGCTACAGTAGTTGATCATTTAAGGAAATGGATTCTGTGATGAATTTTGTGATGAATTTTGTAAGCCTAGGATCATCCTTGTGCATCTCTTGCATAACCTATAATTGTTTTTCTCTTTCAACCAAACTGTTCTGGTACCCTATCTGCATTTTTTGGAAGTCCTACTGTAATCTTTCAAACTGTTTCTGTGCTTCGTTGTTGGCATTGGATTGTTGAAACTGTTGTTGCAAAACCTGTATTTGATCTTCTTTCTCTTTTAGTAGTTGTTGTACCTCAGATGCTTTATCAATGGTCGTAGAGGCATATGCTCCTGCGATCTGAGATAATTTGGTGAGATTTTCAGTGGGATCGGTGGTAAGATCTTGTCATATGATGTCTAATTTCTTTGCATTATGAGAGAGCACATTTTCCAATTTCCTTTTCTTTCTTTGTCTTCTCACTACTGCCTTGTGTTGTGGACTATAAAATACATCAAGAGGTCGAATTTCCTCTATTTTTAGCATAAGTTCAGAGGATGGGGTAATGGGAATATGTTCCATTTCTGAGACATTACTAATTGTTCCCATGACTATATCTTTTGTTGCCCGTAAATTACTCACATGTGTCTTTGTCTTTGTGCTCTGTCCTTCAATATTGATTAAATAATTGAATGTCTCCTATTCTTTGTCTAGCTCGGTTCTGACTGATGGTGGCTGGACGATGAGAGGTGGAGGATCTAGTTGTGGAGAGGTCAAAACCTGTTGTTGTGGGAGCTCCTTTGACTGGGCAGTATCCCTTTCTGTCCCTTCACTTTTATCATGGTCACTTTCAGACCTCTTAGAGTGTTCTGACATTTCTCTCCCGGACTTAGATTTAGATCTATCTATGCCTGAACTTCCACTGAGACTAATACTGGGAGTTGGTTCCCTTATGGGTTACAAGCGTAATTTATCCAAAGGGATATTAGCTAACCTCCTTTCCTTGTATATATTGAACTCTTGAAATTTTTCTGGAGGAAATCACATCTGGGCCGAATGTAGAACCTCTTTAAGTGTACCTTTCTGTTGGAACATGTCATCAAAAAGATCATCTTCTTTACAAAACACCTTTATTTTGAGTGCAATAGTGAAATTTTTAGCAATATCATAAGGGTCGAACGGTCTTCCTGGAAATTTGAACAATCGTAGACATGTTATGTTGTTTACTTCTTTGAATGCATGGCCTACATGAAATAGTGAAAAGGCCCCACAGGCCACAGGAAATTGAGGCCAAATAGCCTTCTTTTTGTCCTTCAAATCTTTAGTCAAACCTCTTTCTCCGCAGGTTTGATAAGCAATTTCTTGTGCCATGAGTTTATCAGGAACATATAAAGGTAAAACATGAGGGGAATCAAGACTTCCAAATACCCTGACATATGTAAATATTTCTTCTCTAAACCATCTCGCGATAGGGAGAATATCTACCTCTGCTTCGGGAGAAAATCTTGGAGCGTCTTTATCATATAACATTTTGTACAGGGGCAACATGATTCCATGACAAATCTTGTAAAAGTACAGAGTGAACTTGGAATCCCACAATTCTTTATGATAAATATGAATGGGTAAGGGGTCTTGATTCGTCCATTTCCAACCCATTAAAGGAAACTTGGAAATATAATAGATTGCATCCATCACATATGCAGATAAGTAGAAAGGGGGATAAATTCTCTGAGAAATAGTTCTTTTAGACCGATAATTTAAAATGGATGTGGCTAAGTTGTCAGATAATATCTTAGCCCAATCCACAACAGTAGCATTAATGGCGGCATTCAATAATGGTAGCCATTCAGATGAAAATTTATTAATGTCTGCCTTCCCAAAAAGTCTACAAAGCATAGCAGCAGCAAAGAAATACGGGGAGGTGAGAGAACCAGTACTATACATACCATGTTTATCATTTTTTAGTGGTTCATCCCTCCTTGACCATTCCTTGGTGCATTCTGCCAGGTCTTCATTTTCTTTAGCAAACTTCTCCATGAATTGTCTGTTATAAGTCACTTATGGCTCTGGTAAATGATACATGAGTCTCAAATCTTGTGGAGTGAATGAGCCAATCAGTCCTTAACCCTGAGTCTTAAATTGTCTGTTTGTGATGTCAGCACTGTCTAGTACCCATTTAACCATGTCCGTGTATGGAAGAATTTTGGGCCTCGTCGCTATCCGATGTAGGAACGAGCAAGCTAGCTCTGTAATAGACTCCTCAGAAGACCCACGTGAGCCCACAGTAGCTGTAACCTCCATTATTTTGGGATTATCTTCCTCAAGTAGACTGTACATGCCTTCCCAAGTAGTAATACTATCATCTTTATTATAGGCGGTGTCTGTATACAAGGGCGTCATTTCTTTGTCTTCAGAACTTGGAGCTTTCCCTTTCTTTCCCATAATATCTTGAATACTTCTTTGCATATTTTTCTATTCTTCGTTCCTGCAGTTTACAAATGAGGTGAGAATAATGATAAGAATAAGGTGACGGGAAAGATTTAAATGCCCAAGACATATAAAATATACCACCTTATGTGAAATGGCTCTTCGATCAGAACAAAACCGTATTTCATTAATGATTGACAAATAAGTCATTGATTAACATTAAAGTGCATAACCAGCTCTCGGTTTATGGAAAAAAAAAAATTTGTACAATGAGCCCTAAAGATCTGCGATAAGGCGATTTGCTATTTGCTTCGCAATATCGCAGATCCGAATCTCGTGGAATTGCAATATCGCAATATCGTAATATCACTGGAGCGTAGCATATGCCAATCATCTGTTAATGTGTTTTCTGTGAAATGTGATTTGCAATATGTGCCATCGCATATCGACGGTTTGAGGTTTTTTAGCGTAAGTGATATTTAAGGCATGCGATGCGATGAATGTTTTTAGTGCGTAGTTTTGTATCGCAATCTCGCAATCTTAGAATTCCGCTTGTAAGGAGGTATCCATTACCTTTTTTGCGATGTGATATTTCTTAAGGAATGATTTAATCCTACCTTATCATAAAACTTAAGCCTTTTTAGATTTTTCAAGGAGTATTCTCCAAATTTTATGATAGTAAGTTTTATTAAAAAAGGAAATACAAGCACTAATCGATTTTTAAATTTTTTTGGCTAAGGGTCCCCACTTATTTAGTATTAGTGATAATACTAAATAAGAAGGGGGGTTGTTGCTGGCCACAACAGGCATCTAATGAGAAAAAGGAAGACTTCATTAGGTTCATAATGATGATAAAACACCCCCTATACTTTTTCTAAGCATTTAGAGAAAAATTGGTCAGGAAAAAGGGACAAAACACCCAAAAAATCATGTTTCTTCCTGCTTTTTAGGATGGCGCTATGCTTAGAGGAAGCCTTGGGAGAATGTTGTTTTTAGGGGTCAAATCCACTCCAAATCATAAAATAAAAGTTGATCTAGAATGTAGATAGGACAGGCTTTCCAATGAGCTATCATGAACTCAATTTGGATATTGAAAATTCAGTCACAAGTGTCTTGCAAGATGACCAATATTTTCCTCCTTGGCGCTGCACATAGGACAAATTTTGTCTATTTTCTCAGTTTCATCAGTTTTCACGAATTAAAATTTTACTCATGTAAATTTGAATTTTTAATGATGTAATAAGTGTTTGGTGATGTAATTATGGTTTACCTAAGGTATATACATTATGTAAATGGCCTCAATGACATGTAATGAATCAGTTTGCTCAAAATTGGGGATGAGTCGCTTTGACCACCCTATTCTCTAGTTGTCAGTTCATTATTTCTTGGAACACCTCCTTCTCTCATGGATTCGACCCCGTGAAGCTAGGAGGAGTTGGTTTGAGGTCTATATCGTGTATTTTCTCAGTCATTAGCAGGGGTTGGACACAGTTGGATGTTTTGCCTTTGAAGAGACATACTTTGTATCAGTTCTGAGCAGGAATATTAATAAAATTTCCAGCTATTTTTATGTGATCCATGTGGTATGGTGTTTAGTTCAGTTTCTCATTTTTTTCTCATTTGTTGAAATGTATTTTTAAGTTCTTCATCATTTCATAACTTCTAAGTGAATGTATGCAAGATTTATGAATAAAATCCATAATTTTTATGATCTATTGTGGGTATACATTCACATTCTATTAAATTTCTCTAGTTTAGAAAGAACCAATGGTTGCACCATGCTCTTTCTATCTCCTCACCTGTCTTGAGAATCCCACCCATTGAAATCCTAAAGTGCTAAATCACTATGACTACCTTTCCCTATAGAACACCCTGCAAATTTTGACCTAATTTCCCTTTCCCTGACTATTTTACTCCTTCTGATCCAGAAAAACCCTATACGATCAAAATCAAAACCTTGAGCTACTATACCTCGCCTAATATCTTCTTTACTCAGCCATCTTGGTTGTGATCCTTATGGAGAGAGCCCTCTCCTTGCCTGGTAGGGCTAGCAACTTGGCTAAGCATGGTTTGCAGTTACCTCAGAATTTCCTTCTTCAGCCTAAGGTTCAATCCGAGTGATAAAATATTGGCGACCATATTGGGGAAGCGAAAGATCATATCTTCCTTAGGAAAGAACAAAAAATTTTAGATCTGTTTTCTAATGGTGGACAAAAATCATATGCATATGAAGGTTGAACTCTTCACCTAGCGACTCCAAATTGATGTAAAGATTCCACTGGATGATCAGCCTTGCCAGCAAGAAAATGGAATGATCTTACACAAAGGTCAGGTATTCAATGTGAAATTGTATTCAAGATCTAATCTTATTTCTTGTAAATTACTTCTTTTCTTTTCTTGAAACTATCCTGAATTTTTTTTGGAGTTTGTTGTATGATAAGCATGATCAAAATCTTGATTCCACCTATTCGAAAATTGTAAATACCGTGTTTCCCTTTGATCTTGGTCCACATCCTTTATCTGAATCTTATGATGACCATATTAAAATTGATGAGCCTAAAGAGATCAAGATTGATCCTACAACTTCTGTACATACTCCTACACCTTCTATTGTCCCAGATAGATACGAACCACTCATCTTACCTCTTATACTCCATGCTTTCCTTGAAAATCATTATCTATATATGCCAAGGTTTGATGGTGAATATGACAACATCAATGCTAAGAGACATATGCATAATTTTTAGACTTTCCTATACCTTTTTGAAGTTGAAAAAGAGGATGTCAGTATCAGGATATTTTCTCTTTATTTGCAAGGCAAAGTCAAGAGTTCGTTCAAAAGCTTGCCTACAACGAGAATCTTATATTTCCCGCAGTTCGTCAAAGTTTTCCTCGACCGTTGGGTGGCCAAACAAAACCCTTTCCTTGTTCTAAAAGAGTATGACCAACTGAAAAGACAGCTAGTGGAGATAGTACAATAGTTTTTTGCCAGATTCAATAAAGTCTATTATTCGATACCTGCTGATATAAGACCCCCTCCTCGCTCAATTATTTTACATTACCTAGATGAATTTGATTCAGAAATGGAGTTTAATATGAGAGAAAGGAACCTTGCAACACTTGAAAATATGCAGAACAATATAGTAGATGTAGAGGCCAATCTGATGATCAAAAGGGCAAAGTTGAAGGGAGAATAGAAGAAGAACATTGCAGAGCACCTGAAATATTTAGAGGTAAAGCTTGAAATTTTGGTAAGTAAAATAAAGGAAATGATGCAAAGTATCACTGTGAGAGATGTATTTTCCATTCAAGATCATTATGAACCACTTATCCCAGAAAAATAAGAGATTTCAAGCCCTAAATATTTTCCTGCTAATTCCAGCCACCATAGATCAGAAAATGGATTTGTAGATCAATCCGAGGAGAAATAATCTCATAATATAATGTTTATGAATGGTTAGATTACTTATATTGATGATTTACCGAAGTTTGATCAGTATGATGATGATTATGTTCTCCAAACAGAAGCTAATCTTACAAAGCAGTCAGGAGTTGGTTTGTGGTAGGAAGTTCAGTTTCAACAGCTCAAAAAAATTGATCGGCCAATGCATATTAGCTATGACAAAGATGAGGAAAGTCTAGAAAATTTGAAAGTAAGTGAAGGATCTTTGCCTCTTTGTTTTACTTCATTTCAATTCATTAGAGATAACTTTCATGAGATAAGAAATCAGCAGTCATTGAGTTTTGATTTTGACAATCAAGACGATAATCAAATATTTGATCAGATCTCCTTAACCTTGTGTTTCTCCTCATTTGCAAAAATAAGTGAAAACTATAAGAAAGTAGATAAGAGAGTGGTAAACAATATAAATGATGAACATTCTCCTTAATTGGTTGAGGAAATCATTTGCAACATAGAATACTCCTTAGCTCCAGATTTGCAGCCACCAAATGCCATTGAATGTCAGGTTGTAGATGAAGGTTTGGAAATTGAAACACATGATCCAATGTTGCAAGATGATTTTGTACCACTATGTTTCGAAGAATTTCAATTTTTGAAGAAAAATTTTCGTAATATCTCTAAAGAAAAGGATGAACAGCCTGTAGAGTGTCATGCAGTCTCATTAGAACCAATGGAAAATAGGTTGCAACAGTGTTTTCAAGTTTTTCATGACCCTATAGCTGATGTGTTGGATGATATCTACAGTAAAAGTCCTTCTCCATAAGTTAACTGAGCTTGAGAATAGAGTTGATATAAACTTGATCCGATAGCCAACTTCATTGTTTTATTCAACAGGTTTTTCTTTACAAAGATCATACCAAGATTTGCAGTCATATCAGGAGAGTAATGAAGAAGATTCTTGCTTTTTTGTTGATCATCAAGAAAAATTAGTCATTCACCAGTTTCAAGATATTTTTGTCAAATTTCTGCAGTCATCCAAGAAAGAAAGCATGGATGTTATGAAAATTTTAAAACCAAGGTACGAAGACTACCTAGAGCAGAACAGTAACATATTATATGGGCTGGAAATCAATATGTATTCCTATGAAGATCCTTTCGCAGCATTCTTGAGGTTAGCCGATGGGCTCATGCTTTGTAGTTTCATCAAGATTCAATCTATTGACAAGTTTTCATGGGAGTTGCCTTTTATTAGTTCTTTCTTCTTGCTCATAAGCAAGCACTTGTAGAGAATTCAAACAGAAGATAGAATGCTTACATGGATGCATTGGTTGTTCCATTTCACTTGATCAAGTGATGAATGGATCAATTAGAGTAGCTTTGGTTGAATAAGCTCAATTCTGAGCATATTTTTTAGTTTTTCAGTTATGTTTTAGTCTGAGTCAGTTCAGTTTATTGGGTCAAGTTTCTTTCAGTGTTCAGTTTGGTTTCTATCTATTGACTCCATGCCCAATGGATAAACACTAGGTCTATGGTGTTCTTGGCACCTTTAAGGAGCTACCATCCCTAGCTAAATCCAATGTTAGTGTCAGTGTTTACATACTTCCACTAGGGATCAAAACACATTTTGCATGTGCAGCTTAGGTTTTGTTGGAAATATCATTCTTGTGTGTTAATATGTTGTCCTTGATGACAACTCTATAGTAAAATATCGAGTATATGTCTTCAGTAGAAGCTTAGGAGTCCATAAGAAAAAATGTGTAATGTCCAGCAGAATATTAGGTATTGAAGATTGTATACACAGATTTGTACAGGCAAAGTCCTGTATATACGTGGATAAGAATGATCCAAATTGCATATGCCTTTTGCACTCCAAAAAGATAATTACCACGGGGCATTACCATGGTATTAGCCCACAGGTTTGAGCGCCATGTCGTCTCTTTTATTTCATCCAAGAATATCATCAGCATATATGTGGTTTTGACCCATGGTATTGGTAAAGGCTAAATCTATATAAGGAGAATAAGATCATGGTATAAGGTGTGCATGTGTAAGGGCTATCACTAATACTTCTCTCTGAAGTAAATATACATACTTTGAACTCTATTTTATTGATAAATCTGAAGTTATGATGCACCCTGGATAGATTGATGAATCAATATATCTAGACCTGAAATGACTATGTTCTTGCATGATCCGTTGAAGAGGTGATTAGATCTGAGACCTGGCGCACGTTTGCTGAAGTGGAGTGAAGAAATCCAGGTAGTTCTATATATATGAAAACATTCTGCTGAATTATTACAGATCTATATGCTATTCCACCTTAATAAAAGCACGTATATACACGGGTTTGCTTCAGAAAAGGCGTGTATGGAACTTAGGGTTTTCTGAAGCTCATTGGAGATTATTTTTGTTATTATTGCTATCTTTTTTTTATCTGCTAACAAAGTCTTCATATATATCTGGGTTTCTTGATTGCTGAATATGTTGCTAAGTTGATTATGTACAAATGTGATCAATGAGTGAGAAAATATGTGTTATGATGACTGACTGATCAAGGGTTCTGCAACTCTGAAAAGATATCTGACTGAATGTCTTAGATCTGGATCTGAGACCAAATATATTTTAAAAAAAAATATTCACAGATCTATACACAAGTTGGTGTTAAATAAAGCACGTATTCACGTGAGTTTAGTGAAGAAAAGTAGCGTATGATTTTTTAGATAATGAATGTTTAGGGTTGAATTTGATTCTGCATATTGATTCTGAAATCTGATTATTACAGTGTTCTAATTATAGTGATATCACTGTTTTGTTTGATGTATTGGGTGAAGTTTATTGTTGTTGATCTTTATGAAGGGTTGTGTTGAAGCTATGCGATCTAGTATGAAAATTGATGAAACATGCTCTACAGTGGTTCTGAGGTTTGAAGGCTTTAGTAGAGAAGTAGAAGCTTCCTTCCTGTAGAAGCTGGTGTTGTGATAAGAGGGTTGAAGCTCCCTTCCAGTAGTGGCTAGTAAATGAGATCAGGGGGTTGTAGCTCCCTTCTAATTTTAGCTGGAAAATGAGAGAAGGTTGTAGCCTTTTGTAGGTAGATACCTGCGTACTGATATGAGTTTGCATCAGTACAATATTGTGTGCAGTTTTCCATATAATAAATATTGAAGACAAAGACAGCAGTGGTGGTTTTTTCCCGAATTGGGTTTCAACCTTAAATCTTGGTGTTCATGTGTGTTGCTCTTGTGTGATGATTTAGTCTTCTATTACTACACATATTTATTTATTAACAAATAGATGCATGACCGATAAGCTGAGATGAATATTGTTTCAGAATTTTTTTTTAACAATAAAATTACATCAATATATGCAAGTTTCTTTTAGCATATGCACGTGTATATGCGAGTTGCATTCATCAAAGTCATGTATGGAATTCAATAAAGAAAAAATTAAATTATCAGTAAGCTCTAAATACTGATTCATCCCCCCTTCTCAATATTTTCCCCAACAATTGGTCTTCTAAAGAAGCTTAATCGCTAGAAGGAATATCACCCAAGATGAGAGATCAAGATGGGACAACATCTATTAGACCTCCTCTCTTCAACGGAAACAATTTAATATTCTAGAAGACAATGAAAATACACTATCTTCAGTCTCTTGGAAAAGATGTATGCTCTATAGTTGAAGGAGGTTATCAATATCTTACTTCTATTCCAACAGATGCAGTAGCAAGAAAGAACTATGTAACCAATGCAAAGGCGGTCAATGCATTATTGGGAATTTTGACTGAATCAGAATTTGTCAAAGTCATGCAGTTGAATACAGCAAAGGAGATATGGGAAAAAAGAATTCTAAGCTATAAAGTTGATGCCAAGGTAAAAAGTGCTAAACTCCAAACTCTCAAAATTCAATATGAAAAACTCAGAATGCACAATGAAGAAAGCATTTTCAGTTTCTTTCTACGTCTAGATAATATTGTAAATCGTCTGAGAAATTTGGGTGAAACTATATCTGACACTACTCTGGTAGAAAAGGTTTTAAGATCTCTAACTTCCAAATTTGAATCAAAAGTGTCTGCCATTGAAGAGAAGCAGGATCTACAAACTCTTACTGTTGTTCAACTTCATGGGATTCTAAATGCTTGTCAAATGAGAAAAGGAGGTCCATCTAAAGTCAAAGAAGTTGTCTTCAGGGCTGCTGCAAAAGGAAAGGAGGTAGAATAACAAGAAGGATCATGGTATTTTTTAGAAGAAGATGAGACAGATTTTGTAAAGAAGCTACAACTTGTCACTGGAAGGTTCAGAGGCAAGCTTCCTTTTAAATGTTTTTTCTTGTGGAAGAGTTGTTCATTATGCTACTAAATGTCCCCATAAATATAGTTATGAAAAGGGAAAGCAAGTGGCTATAGGAAATAAGAAACGATTTATCAATAGAAAAATCTACTATACTCATGAAGATAGTGATGTTTTATCAAATAGTGAAGAAGGAGAATCTGATCAAGATATTAGACTTCTCATGGCTTTTCAAAAGGATTCTAGTGATACTTTTATGGATGCATTAGAAGAAAATGACTTTCTTGAACAAATAAATCATCTCAAAATATGTTTGGAAGAAAAAAAAAATTCCATAGATACTTTAAAAAATTAGCTTATGGAAAAGGAGAAGCATAATGAGAAATTAGAATGTGAAATAGTAAGTCTAAGAAAGGAAATTGAGAAAGTAAAAACTTTAAATCTTAGATTTTATAAAGGATCTGAAACCTTAGATGAAATTATCAAGGTACAATGCTCTCCTCTCAAAAAGAAAAGTCTTGGTTATATTGGAGAATCATCTCAGTCTTCAGCAGCAAGCTATCTAAATGCAGCTAAATCTAGCCTACTACATTCGAATTCTCAACAAAATAACAAAGAAACTACATAAGAAAAACATCACAACTTTAATGCAAGGAAGAAAAATAACAGAAATATCAATCAACAGGTAAACATAAACATAACGTTTCATGATCGCAATTTTTTTTTCTTTAATGGACGATGTTTCTCTTGTCATAATTTTGTTCATAAGGCTGCTTAATGTGTTGCACACAAAACCATCATGGCCAGAGAAGCAAGAAAGAAAATAAATGAGACTGGAATAAAGAATAATACTTATAACAACTTTTCTCCGCTTCAAAATGAAATCGAATGTGCTTATTGCAATAACTTTGGTCATGAAGAATCTGAATGCAGGAGAAAACTTCAGCCAAAAGAACATATACCTTTAAATTCCAAGGTTTGGAGAAAGAAAGACTTAGAGGTGGAAAGTTGTGGCATAGCTTTATTTGGAGAAGGGGAATAAAATAAATGGTACATTGATAGTAGATGCTCAAAACACATGACAGGTGACAGAAATAAACTCCTTTCATACAATGCTGTAGAGAAAGAAAATAATGTTACTTTTTGAAATGACTCTCCAGCTGTCATCAAAGGAAATTTTATTTTTATTTTTTTCTAAAATAAAAGGTGAAAGATAACAATGTTATGTATGTGTATTGATTAAAACACAACCTTTTAAGTGTGAGTCAAATGTGTGATCAAGGAAATTAAGTTGTCTTTAGTTCAAAAGAATGTATAGTACGTGAACTTGACTTAGGAAAAACGGTAATAAAAGGAACTAGAACACCAAGCAATCTGTATGTATTGAAAGGTGGCCAAGAACAATGCTAATTGGGTAAATCTTCAGAAAATTTGTTCTAGCACAGAAGGTTGGGACATTTGAGCTTCTCTCAAATAAGCAAATCTAGCAGACTCAAAGCAGTTCATGTTCTTCCCAGAATCACTCTACCCGAAAGTACCATATGCCAATCATGCCAATTTGGTAAGAAAAATAGGGTGCAATTAAATGCTAAAGAAGGATCAACAAGTAAGCCTCTTGAAATGATACATACTGATATTTGTGGTCCTATAAGGAAAAAGTCACCTCATGGAGAACAATACTATATTTTATTTATTGATAACTTTTCTAGAATGTTGGATCGGTTTGCTAAAACATAAAGATGAAGCATTTGAAAAAATTAAGATCTTCAAAGCTTTGGTTGAAAATGACTTAGATATAAAAATCAAATTTCTTAAATCTGATTGACGAGGAGAATACATATGAGATGAAATTTTTTGTTTTTGTGAACATCATGGCATAAAAATACAGTTTTATGTAGCTAGAACCCCACAACAAAATGGCATGGCAGAATGGATGAATAGAACATTTCAACAAATAGCTCAGGCTATGCTCGTCGCTCGATGAATGTAGAACTCCCGATACCTTTTGGGGAGAAGCAGCACAAACTTCAGTAAACATTCTGAACAAGGCTCATGTTCAGGTGAACAATGATAAAACTCTTGATGAAATCTAGTATAGAAATATTCCCATCGTAAAGCATTTTAGAGTTTTCGGAAGAATTTTTTTTAGTAAGAACAACGATAAGAAACTTGGTAAGTTTGAATCTAGAGTAGATGAAGGAATATTTCTTAGTTACTCTTATAGAAGTAAAGCATATAAATGTTATAATAAAATACTTCAGAAGATTGTTGAATGTGTTGATGTTGTAATTGATGAGTCTCTCTCAACTCTGAAAAGGGAAATATCAATAACAAATGAAGATGATGATGATGTATATCATCCTACAGTAAATAGCAACAATATAGAAGGTGAACCCAATGAAGCACCAGAAGAAGATATATTTTAAAAGGCTTGATCCACATACGTTCAAAAGAATCATCTAGAATCTCAAATTTAGGGAGAAAAGGGATCAGGTGTCCAAACAAGAAGAACTCTTGTAGGATCTCCTAGCTATCTGGAATTTCTATCCACTATTGAACCACATAATTTCAATCAAGCTAGCAAATATGAATGTCAGATTGAAGCCATCAATGAAGAACTTGATCAGATTGAAAAGAATCATACTTGGGAATTGGTTCCAAGACCTCATGATAAAAATGTGATTGGAACAAAATGGATATTCAAAAAAAAATTAAATGAAAATGGAGATGTCATTATAAAAAATGCTAGAATTTTTTTTAAAGGGTATGCTCAACAAAAAGGTATAGAATTTGAAAAAACATTTGCTCCTTTAGCTAGACTTGAAGCCATAAGAATGTTTTTTGCTTTTTCAAGTTTTCAACAAATAAAAGTTTATCAAATGGATGTTAAATCCTCCTTTCTCAATGGGGATCTAGAAGAATAATTTTATATAGAACAACTAGAAGGATTCATTTTGGGAAATGATGAAAAACTTGTTTGCAAACTTAAAAAGTCTTTATATGGTCTCAAACAAGCTCCTCGAGCAGGGTACTATCGTCTTGAAAGATATCTTCACCAACAAGGATTTAGAAAGGGATTTGCTGATAGTAACTTATACACAAGTAGAGAATAATAACTATTTATTGTAGTTGTATATGTTGATGACATCATTTTTGGGAGTAATGAGGAGTCCATGAGTTAGAAATTTGCTTATGTTATGCAACAAGAATTTGAAATGTCTTTACTTGGGGAACTAACATTATTTCTTGGCTTACAAGTGCAACAAGAAACATATGGCATATTTTATCACAAGAAAAATATCTTTAGAAAATTTTGAAGAAGTATGGGATGGAAGACTACAAAAATATTAGTACGCCAATGGTAACTGGATGTAGCCTCAGTTCTCATGATGATTCTCCCACAGTGAATCAACCATAATATAGATCCATGATTGGAAGTTTGCTTTATCTAACCGGAACAAGACCAGACATCATGCATGCAATTGGGATTGTTGGACAATTCCAAGCCAATCCAAAAGAGTCTCATCTTTAGGCTGTAAAAAGAATATTTAAATATCTACAAGGGACTTAAGACTTTGTTCTATGGTATCCAAAGAATGATGATCTCACTCTTCATGCTTACACAGATGTATATTGGGTTGGAAATGTTGATGATAAAAAAAGCACTAGTGGTGGTGCATTCTATGTGGGGCCCCGATTAGTATCTTGGTTTAGCAAGAAAAAAAGTTCTACTGCCTTATCTACAATAGAAGCAGAATATGTGGCTGCCACATCATGCTGCACTCAACTCCTTTCGATGATACAAAATCTACAAGACATTCAAATCAAGTGTTCATCTCCCATCTCCATTTTATGTGATAATACAAGTGTTATTAGTATCTCAAAGAATCCTATTATGAACTCCAAGGCTAAGCACATTCCTATCACGTATCACTTCCTACATGAACAAGTTCTTAAACAAAAGGTTAAATTGGAATATGTTCCCTCCAAAGAACAAGTTGCTGATATATTTACTATAGATCTTCCCAAGGAAGCATTCGAACATCTCAGAAAGAAGCTAGGAGTTGTCTCTACCACTCTGGTCAAATCTGCTTAATTTCAGAAGTTTAAGTTCAATACACAAGTTTCTTAAAGAAAAATGACATATATACATGAGTTTCTGTGCATAAAATCATGTATGGATTTTGCTGACAGAAATTCTCTGGGTCAGCACTCAGAACAGATGTGGTACTATTGGGAAATATCTATTGTTGTTCCAACATTCATATTTTTATATCATTCTTTGATGAAGATGCTTTGATGAATTGGTTGTTGAAGGTCTTCAGGATGCATCAACTTAGGGGGAGCACCTATCTTGTTGAAAAGGATGCATTGTTGGCATTATTATTGGTTTCTGATATATGATCTCTCTCTTAATATCTTTTGGTTTTGTTAATGACATATGTAAAGGGGATGTTGACTCTCATGATGTAAATTGTACTATTCAGTCATTTACGGACTTTTTCTACTTTGTAAACCCACTTGGGTAGTTGATTCAAATATGTAATTACACTTGGTTGGATCATTGATGTAAGTATGATTCTTTGGTGATAGGAAAGGTAATACTTGGTTGAGTTATAGAGTCATGTAATTCATTGAAAATATCTAAAGATTCAGCATACACTCAGGGGGAGCATGGTAAAAATAGTGCCCTTGGCTTTTGATGTCAAAGGGGGGGAGAATTTTGGGTGTTTGAAGAATTTGAATAATGGTAATATATATCTATCTGTTGTAGTGATCAGATACCATCATGGTTGCCATCAAATCCAAAGGGGGAGATTGTTGGAAATATCATTCCTATGTCTTAATATGTTGTCCTTGATGGAAAATCTCTAGTCAAATATGGAGTATATGTTCAGTAAAACCTCGGAAGTCCATCAGAAGAAATGTGTAATGTCCAGCAGAATATTTGGTATTGAAGATTGTATACATGGGTTTGTACAGGCGAAGTTGCATATATATGCAGATAATAAATATCCAAGTCGCCTATGCCTTTTGCGCTCCAAAAGGATAAATACCATGGGGCATTACCATGTTATTAGCCCACAGGTTTGAGCACCATGTCGTCTATTTGATTTCGTCCAAGAATACCATCGGCAACTGTGTGGTTTTGACCCATGGTATTGTTAAAGGCTAAATCTATATAACGAGAAGAATATCATAGTGTAAGGTGTGCATGTGTAAGGGCTATCACTAATACTTCTCTCTGATGTATATCTGCATAGGCTCAACTCTGTTTTATTGATAAATCTGAAGTTATGATGCACCGTTTGATAGATTGATGAATCAAGATATCTAGACTTGAAAAGACTACGTTCTTGCATGATCCATTGAAGAGATGATTATATCCGATACCTGTCGCATGTTTGCTGAAGTTGAGTGAATAAATCTAGGTAAGTTCTATAGATATGAAAACATTATGCTGAACTAATATTTACATATCTTTACGCTAGTTCATCTTAGTAAAAGCACATATATGTAGGGGTTTTCTTCAAAAAAGGCGTGTATGGAAGTTAGGGTTTTCTGAAGCTCATTGCATAATTTTTATGTTATTGTTGTTATTTGTCTGTTGCCTGTTAATGAAGTCTTCATATAGATATGGGTTTCTTGATTGTTGAATATGTTGATAAGTTGATTATGTACAAATCTGATCAATGAGTGAGAAAATATCTATTATGATGACTGACTGATCAACGGTTCTACAATTCTAAAAAGATATCTGACTGAATGTCTTAGATCTAGATCAGAGACTAAATATATTCTGAAAAACAATATTCACAGATCTATATGAAAGTTTGTGTTAAGGAAAGAGCATATATGCGCAGGTTCAGTGAAGTAAAGTAGCGTATGCTTTTTGAGATAATGAATGTTCAAAGTTGAATTTGATTTTACATATTGATTCTGAAATATGATTATTACAGTGTTCTAATTACAGTGATCTCACCGTTTGGTTTGATGTATTGGGTGAAGTGTATTGTTGTTGATCTTTATGAAGGGTTGTGTTGAAGCTGTGTGATCCAGTATGAAAATTGATGAAACGTGGTCTGCAGTGGTTCTAAGGGTTGAAGTCTTCAGTAGGGAAGTAGAAGCTTCCTGCCAGTAGAAGCTGCTATTCTAATCAGGGGTTGAAGCTCCCTTCCAGTAGTGGCTGGTAAACGATTGTAGCTCCCTTCCAGTTGCAGTTGGAAAACAAGATAATGTTGAAGCCTTCTGCAGGTAGATACCTACATCCTGATACGAGTCTTCATTACTACAATATTCTAATCAGTTTTCCACATAACAAATATTGAAGACATAAATTACAACAACAATGGTTTTCTCCTGAATTGTGTTTCCAACTTAAATCTTGGTATTCGTGTGTGTTTCTCTTGTGTGATGATTTATTCTATTGGTACTGCACATTATTACTGATTAAAAAATAGATGCATGAATGATAAGTTGAGTTAAAGATCATTTATGAAAATTTTTCTAACAATAAACTTATATCAATATATGCAAGTTTCTTTTAGCATATGCACGTGTCTACCCGAGTTGCGTTCATCAAAGTCGCATATGGAATGCAGTAAAGAAAAATTTAAAATTATCAGTAAGCTCTAAATACTAATTCACTCCCCCCCCCCCCCCCCATTATGTTTCCAAACAATTGGTATCAGAGCAGGTCCTTCTGAAGAAGCTTAATCACTAGAAGGAAGATCAGCCAAGATGAGAAATCAAGATGGGACAACATCTATTAGACCTCCTCTCTTCAATGGAAACAACTTAATGTTTTGGAAGACAAGGACAAGATCCTATCTTTAGTCTCTTGGAGTAGATGTATGGGCTATAGTTGAAGGAGGTTATCAATATCCAACTTACATTCCAACAGATGCAACAACAAGAAAGAACTATGAAACCAATGCAAAGGCGGTCAATGCATTATTGGGAAGTCTGACTAAATCAGAATTTGTCAAAGTCATGCAGTTGAATACAACAAAGGAGGTATGGGACAAAATCATTCTAAGATATGAAGGTGATGCCAGGGTAAAAAGAGCTAAACTCCAAACTCTCAGAATTCAATATAAAAAACTTAGAATGCACAATGAAGAAAGCATTTCTAGTTTATTTCTACATCTAGATGATGTTGTAAATCGTATGAGAAATATGACTGAAACTATATCTGAAACTACTCTGGTAGAAATTTTTTTAAGATCTCTAACTCCCAAATTTGAATCAAAAGTGTCTGCCATTGAAGAGAAGCAGGATCTACAAACTCTTACTTTTTTTCAACTTCATGGGATTCTAGCTACTTGTGAAATGAGAAAAGCAAGTCCATCTGAAGTCAAAGAATTTGTCTTCAAGGCTGCTACAAAAGGAAAGGAGGTAGAAGAACAAGAAAGATCAGGGTATGTTTCAGAAGAAGATGAGATAAATTTTGTAAAGAAGCTACAACTTGTCATTGGAAGGTTCAGAGGTAAGCTTCCCTTTAAATGTTTTTCCCGTGGAAGACTTGGTCATTATGCTTCTAAATGTCCCCATAAATATACGCATCAAAAGGGAAAGGAAGTGGCTAAGAAAATAAGAAACAATTTATCAATAGAAAAGGCTATTGTACTCATGAAGATAGTGATGGTTTATCAATAGTGAAGAAGGAGAATCTGATCAAGATATTAGACTTCTCATGGATTTTGAAAAGGACTCTAGTGATACTTTTATGGATGCATTAGAAGAAAATTACTTTCTTGAAGAAATAAATCATCTCAAAATATGCTTGGAAGAAAACAAAATTACCATAGATACTCTAAAAAATCAGCTTATGGAAAAGGATAAGCACAATGAGAAATTAGAATGTGAAATATTAAGTCTAAGAAAGGAAATTGAGAAAGTAAAAACTTTAATATTATATTTCCTAAAGGATCTAAAACATTAGATGAAATTATCGAGGTACAACACTCTCCTCTTAGAAATTCAGGTCTTAGTTATATTGGAGAATCATATCAGTCTTCAGCACCAAGCTATATAAATGCAGCTAAAGCCAGCCTACAACATTCGGTCTCTCAGCAAAAGAACAAAGAAACTACACAGGTAAAACATGACCACTTTAATACAAGGAAGAACAATAACAAAAATATAAATCAAAAGGTAAACGCAAATAGAAGGTTTCATGATTGTAGAAATTTCTTCTTTAATGGACAATTCTTCTCTTGTCATAATTTTGGTCATAAGGCTACTCAATATGTTGCATACAAAACCATCATGTTCAGAGAAGCAAGAAAGCAAGGAAATGATACTGGAATAAAGAGGAATACTTATAACAACTTTTCTCCTCTTCAAAACGAAATTGAATGTGCTTACTGCAATAACTTTCGTCATGAAGAATCTGAATGCAGGAGCAAACTTCAGTCAAAATAACATATACCTTCAAATTCAAAGGTTTGGAGAAAGAAATTGTAATATTCCCAATTAGCCCAAGCTAATGGGAATATACAATTTTGTTTCAATTTTCTGTTTCATGAATCAAATTGTAAAGGAGGATCAATAAAACTCCTAATCAGTAAAATAAATCAATGCCACATGTGAACATAGCTAAATCTAAGCTATTTACATAAGCACACTTAGGTGTGAAAGAGACTGGATCTCTTGACCAAGTCAACCAGGACCAAATCAACAACGCTGTCTAGATACAGTGAATCTCCTAGATGCACAACACAGTTTTAGTTGGAGGCTACACATGTGAATGGAGCTAAATCATTGAGATGGTTTAGGGTTTGACAATACTTTGATCTATAAAAGGAAGAGGAGGAAAACAGAAGAATTTTGTTGATTGAGTATATTTCGGAATATATTGTCTGTTTAGACATATATCATTCTCTGTTGTTTAGCTGAGGATAGTGTTGTTTAACACTAGGGTGTTCCTGTTTGGGAATCCCACCTCTTCCATTGAGTAGCTCTTGGAGGATTCTTTCTAATCTTGTCCACTATCAGGCATTTAGTCAAGCTCATCTTCAAACTACAACGCAGATCCTATTGAGGTTTTGGTTGTCCTTGTAAGTTGCAGCAAGTGGAGGCTAAATCTACTCAGATCTAGGCCAATTTAGTGCCTCTTTTCAGTGGGAAAGCCATACATCCCCTTGATAATAGAGTATTAGATCTTTGGAGCTGCATTTTTAGATCTTGGCATCCGGCCAAACTAGTTCTAGAACCTACAACACAGTCTCCCTTCCAAGACTGTGTTATTTGCAAGTGTACAGTTGTAGGGTGTTTTGAAACACATTTGGAGGATAAATCTCTGGTGTTGGGGTTCTACCCTTCACTATGGTGATCCATGGATTATACTTCTGATCCATGTTCTCCTCAGATATAATCTAATTCTATTGTAATTTACTTCAGAAATTTTGAATACTACTACAGATCTGCAACTTTAGATCTCAGATCTACGCTTTGTGTCCCATGTTTTGATCAAAACCCCAAGGGGAATTTGTAAAGGAGATTTTCTAGTGTACAGATCTAATATGGATCTAATATTTTGTACATAGATCTTCTCTATATCTATAGTGTAATATACAACTACTGCAACTCTAAAAAACAATGTTGTCAAGCTATTTTTCAGCCAATACATGTGTTGCAGCCCCTCTTTTTGAGGAATTTCTTCTATTATTGTCTTCTACATTCTGTCATACATTTTATGGGCCTCAATATGGATCGATATATTTTTTTATATATGAAATTTGAGCCTTCTTATTGGTCTCCTACTATTTCTTAGAAAAACAACGTTATTTTCCTGCAGTATTGTTGCATATTGCTGTAGCCCAATTCTTGGGTGTTTTCCAGCCATACTAGGTGTGGGAGGTCTGTTTACCTCACCTAGTTTGATTTTTTTTTTCTATCCTCTTGGATTTAGATGCTATATCTCTAGATATAAGGGATCCAAGAGCTGCAAACTCATTTTAGTGCACATACTTCTGAAAAATGCATTATTCTAGCAGGTATTGTTGAATCTTCCCTTTTGGGGATATTACAGTCGTATCAGAGAAATCATCTTTGCGTAGCATGTGATTTTCTTTCTTAAAGAGCCAATATGCCTTCAGAAGAAGATTTGAATATCACTAACAGAGAGAAGAGGTACTTGAGAAGAAGACAGAAGAAATTTGATTACACCAATGATGATAAAGACAAGGGAAAATCCCCTGAATTTGGAAGTGATTAAGATGGGAAGGAGTTTGAAAAAACCCTTCTAAAAGCCATGCAAGATATTTATAGAGAGATCAAAGATATTATATTGGAAAGGATTAAGGAATATCCTAGGAGATTTCATCCTGGAGAAAGCTCTGGCATGTCCCACCACTGGAATGATCAACTAGTGAACCAACCACAAGCTCCACAATGCTCTACCATGCCTACCTTCTTGGTTGTGGAGAATGAAGGGCCTCATGAGCAAGCATCCCTTGAAGAATATTTTGAAGAATATGAGTCTCAGAATCATAGATTCAAGGACCACTTTATTTTTCAAGAGTTTTTTCAGCTCAAGGACAAAAGAAGACCAAGGCATCAACATAGAGATGGTGGATTCACTCAGAATCATGATCGACATCACTCTATGGACAGATTATGTTTACCCAAGTTTTATGGGTCATCCACTTTTTCTTCCAAAGCATGGGTAGAAAAGCTAGATATCTACTTTCAATTGAACAATGTCCCTAAGTTAGAAGCTATCAAGATTGCAGCACTGCACTTTGAAGGTGAAGCACACAACTGGTGGTTCCATGGGTTGTCTACATTGGGTCATACCAATGTGACTGGCTATTCTGAGTTTAGTAGAACACTGGTAGAGAGATTTGATACAAAGGATCCAGAACCACCTTTCATGAGCCTTACAAAGTTGAAGCAATCAGGTAATACAGATTCTTATATCTATGAATTTTTGAGATTATCTGTTATGGTTCCTAATTTTTCTACAACAAGGAGGGTGTACATGCTCATCGATGGCCTAGATGAACCTCTGCATGGGTTGGTTAAATCTACCAAGCCCACTACCTTGCATGATTCCATTGAGAGGGCTAGAGACCTTCAAGATGCCTTTCCAAAAGCAAAGGAAAACTTTCATAACAAGCCCTCTTTCCCTTCTAAAGGAAAGGAAGAGAAATCTTCTCCTTCAGAGGAGAGCTCATACAAGAAGCCTCTTGATGATGAAGTACAGAGAGATATAAGAAAGAGGAATCTATGCTTCAATTGCCAAGAACCATGGGTACCTAGAAATAGATGTGCTATTGGTAAAGAAAATTATATAGAGGTCTTCTCAGATCTTGAAAAATATGAAGATGATGAGATAAGGAGGGGTCACAATGCTGACAATGTTGAAGGAGATCCAACACCATCAGGAGATGGGAATGGAGCATTTTCTCCTATTTTAGGAACTATTGCATATTTTATAGGAGTACCTAAGTACTTGAACTTAAGGGTTCAAGGCTCAATCATGCAAAGGGTTTATGTATTGATTGACAGTGGGGCTACCCACAATTTCATTGATGCCCATCTTGTGCAAAGGAGGGAAATACACACTGATACTTTTGAGGGATTCTCTGTTTTGGTCCCAAGAGATAGAACAATGCAATTCATGCATTATGTCCCATCACTTTTGGTCACCATGGGATCCTACACTTTGGTGGATCACTTCTTTGTAGTTGACATACCAAACACCAATGTTATTTTGGGTGTTCAATGGTTGATTACATTGGGGAAAGTCACCACTGATTGGGAGGCTTTGCAAATGGAATGGGTGGACATGAAGAGTGGTGCACCTAAAATGATCAAAGGCATGCATACTTACCCCTCACACAACACTTCCACACAAAAAACATAGATGGATTTGCGCAGTGGAAGAAAGGACCTGACTATCCCTTCTATTATGTTGATGAGATTTCAGCAAGGGACACTCTTATCTGGTGGAAAACCACCTGGGAGGCCACCTAATTTAGTTTTGGTGAAATATCTCTCACTATTTGATGCTCAAAAACTAGATCCAGGAGGGATGGGAGCATTAGAAGACACAACTACAGTGTTGGAAGGCTTGGGTAGGAATAAGAAGGAGGGATATTTTCTTCTCTCATCATCATCACCCACCTTCATTTCTGATTCTGTGTTGTTGGAGGAGAATAAGGGAAGGTATTTATTTCCTACTTGTACCTTTGGCATAGGATATTTCAAAGAGGATATTAGCTACATGGTAGGAATTCCTATTGATGCATCATCAGCGCTGTCATTGTTGGGGAGTGTAGATCTATATTGGAAATCTCAGTTGTTGGTGGATTATTCCAAAGATCTTCACACTTGTATGATGCTTGATGACCAGCTGCATGAAGAGGGCTATCTAGTCCATGAGGGTGTCATCTATCATCATGATAGGATATTCTTACCTAGAGCCTCCAAGCTCAAGGAGAGGATGCTACAAAGGGCCTACAAAGAGTTCTGTTTCAGCCCTATCTATTCTATGAAGATCTACAACACTATCATGAGATGCTTTGAATGGGAAGGCTTGGGAGGAGAGCTACATTATAATTTTATAGAATTCAAGAGCTATGTGGAGTTGGGGCAGCCAAAGGAATCTATGCAAGAATCATTTCAACCATTTCTTCCTTCTCTTAAAAGGGGAGAAAAATATATGCACAATTCCATGTGTAGGAGATACATTGTTGGTGAAAAATCTGATCATGTAATGCAAGTTTCATTTTCTGATTTGACATATTCTTTCACCACGTTTATGTAGGCCATTAATTCAAAGAGGAGTTTTGTATCATGTAAATCTCATGGCAAGCATTGGGGCACTAAAATTTATGAATTTGGCCACTCCCTTGTTGTGTAAAGGGATAATTTCTTTCATGATGGGTGCTTCACAAAGGCACCAAACATATTTCACATTTCCAGCCATGGTGATATGACTTGCGCAGAAAGTAAGTGTTGGGGAAACCACTTCCCACACCTTGACCTAATGTAGGCAGGAGATGCACTCTGATGGTAACATATGTGGGAATTTGATCCACCTCCTCATGCTCAAATTTATGTTTGTATATATGTAATTATGCTTCCATATGTAATGTTCCAAAATTTTCATTAAGTTAATTGGAACATTAATTTTTCTTTCTTTTTAATAAAAAGAATAAAATGGGTAAGGGGGCCCATGAAGAAGCGTAATAAACACTCCTAATATGAAAATGGGTCACCTAAGTGGCTTATTTGTCATCTCCTGGTGTGAAAAGTGGGAAAATACAAGAAGACTAGGTCAAGTTTGACCAAGTCAACAACACTTCCTAAAGAGGTGTAGCTTTCATAAGAAGACAACGCAGTTTTGATAGGAGGGATATCATTGGATGAGAGAAACCCTAATGGGTGGGTTCCATGGAAATGAAGCCTCCTCTTGGCATAAAAAGAGGAAGGGGAGCCATTCCTCATTATGTTTTTAAATTTCGGTTTTGGTCTTCTCTCTCCAGTTGTTCAACTGAGATAGCTATGCTGCTTAGCACAAGGGAGATCCTTGTATAAGAGTTTCCTCTCATTCCTTGGGAAGATTTGGAAGACTTGTTCTTAATTCTCCTCACATCCAGGCTTGAAGCCAAGGTAACCATCTTCAACTACAACGTTTTCCAGTTGGGAAGAAACATTGAGTTGATGGGGATTACAGTGAGGATTCATTACCACCCACTTCCAAAGCTAGTTTTGCAGAGGAGGAGCTCATTATTTCCCTAGGAGATCAGTGAGGAATATCCTAGAGCTTCATTGTATATTTTGGCATTGGGCCATATGTTTCATTTCATTCCCAGCTCAGTCTCTTCCCCATATTGCGTTATTTTCAGAGGGCACTTGCAGGAGGGGTTCACATTGTGGATTGGAGGGTGTAATCTTCAGTGAAGGGAGAAATATTACCCTTTGAAGATCATTGGAGGAGGTTTCTTCATCATTTGCATCATTCCCATCCTTCTCCATTTTGTATTGTTATTGATTTGTAGCTACTATACTGCACTCCGGCATTTTTCCAATTTGTACATTTTGGCCAATACCTTGGAGGATTGTTGTAGTATTGTTTTCTCAGGTTGAGATCTTTCTCCCCCACTTTATTTGAGCTTTTTATTGATATATCATTGTGTTTATATCACTTTTCAATCATTTCCCACTATCGACTGCGCAGTCATAGCTTGTTTTTGGGTTGTGTAGTAGTGGACTTTCACTTTTGCATGTACATCTGTCTTGAGGCTGATATGGCCTATCTTGAGAGGTATTTTCCTCAAGTTCTTGTATATATATTTGTATCTGCACACAATATAATGGCTATTCTCTCTTCTTGCACCATATGTGTTGATTTTTCACTTCTACTGCTTGTTGGAGTTCATGTATTACTACAGCTCTCACCTTTGAACATTGTTTGTGATACCTAGGAGTGGGAGTTATGAATAACCCACATAGGGTTATTTCTTTGAGCTAATATTCTGGAAGCATAATATATGAAGGGTAAAAAATGGGATCGAAGTCCCCTTCTAGCTTATTTTTTCATTGGCTTCCTTATACAACGTCCCTCTGGACCCTATTGCAACAATTCCTAAAAACATAACATTACAGTGGTATCAGAGCTTCGAACTTGGCTCAGCCTATGAAGTTTGAATAAAAAAGATAGAAGAGGTCAATATGATGCAGAGGATGAGATTTTTCTCATAATTTTTTAGATCTAGCAAAGACCTTTCCAAGGAGGTTGAGAAGACTGAGAAAGGAGAAGAGGAAGGACCATGCACTTCCTACTCTCACCAAGGAGGAAAAATGGAGCATGAAAAACAATTGGAATTCTAGATTCTAAGTGAGTATCTTACTGAATACTGAGAAAACCCTAGAGCCTTCCAAGAGACTCTGTATTTTCCACAATGTATTTAGCAGAAAGAAGAGAGAAGACCCCACAACTATGGGATGATGAGAGGTAATAGATTTCTATTGTCCACATTCGATGGATCACTCACATGTGCAGGAAAGGTTTGGGTGAATAAGCTAGAGGCTTTCTTCCTACTATATCTTGTAGTAGACAGAGAGGTTGTAGAAGTTGCAGCACTGCACCATGAGGGTGAAGAAAATAATTGGTGGTTCAGCCATTAGAGTAATGCAAGGGTTTCTATTCTTGCTTATTTTTCTCAAAGATTGATCAGAAGATTTGGTCAAAAGAGGGAGGAGCCCTCACCACCAGTTGAAGAGGCACATAACAGCGCTGTCATAGTGATGGAGAAGCAAACTTCATCTCTAGTAATTGAGGCAGCCAACACTATTGAGGAATAAACTCTTGTAGCAACACAAGGTTCTTCCAAATCTCTCCAAGATATGCCTAAGTTTTTATCTCTCATGGAGGATTGCACATCTTTACATGTTGATTGTCTAGAGTAGGAAACTTTCAATGCATTGTGCCATCATCTTCATATGCCATTGATGTGTTGTGCACCACCATTGAGGTTGGGATTGGAAACTTTTTCATGGAAAATATTGCATTTCAATGTCCCATGAAATGCAAAGACCAAAATCTGTTTTGGGAAGATGGTAGCCCTTGTTGGGGGGATACCAAGATGCAGGATGAAGGGATACATCCACAAGGAGTTAAGTGGATGTGGATGGGAGGCAAGAGGATGGTGAGCCTCTTGAAAATCTATGACACATGGCAGCAAGAGGCAATGCTGCGTTGACTGCTCTTGAGATAGTTTGGCTAGCATAGGACCTATTTTGTTTCATGGGATGTGAAGAAGGGGGAGGACTGGCAGGATACTTACACCATAGGGTAGAAAAGAGCATGGGTGCATTATGATGAGATGGAATTCTTCTTACCACTCATTATGTCACCCTCATGTATTTGGTATGGTGGGATTATGGAGGAGCAGCAAACATTCTTGTTGCTCAGATTGTATTTGGATGTTGCAAGAGCAGGAGGAGGCACTAGCATAGTGCAAAGGGGCTATTCCTTGACCTTAGATGCCCAAGTAGTACCTTATTCATAGGAGGGACTCTATATGTGAAACAACATGATGAGTATATTCTTTGACAAGATATATGTCAAAGAGTTGAGCTTTGAGATGACAGTGGCCCTACTCCACAGGCCAACAACGTTGTCACTAAAGAGCTGGGATTACTTGTTGAGGTGTTCCGAAGACCACTTCAAAAGTGATGAACCTTGGAGGCATGTAGGAGATGAGTATGATGGAGTAATGGATGGAAGCATCCCTTACTATATTTTGATATTCTTGGCTTGGGTTCACAAGCACAAGGGGAGATACCTACATGCAGCATTTATGGATGCTCCTTTCATGCATTATTATCCATACTATTTATTGATGGAGGAGTCCACTTGGGAGGGCATCCTAATGGATGTATATCAACATATGGATAGATGTACAACCCAAGAGATGATGAGATGGTTGGAACAACCACTTCCCTACTCTGTTGCAGTAAGGGAGAATTTTCACTTGAGCCATTTCAGCTCAAAGACCGCAGTACATGATGAGGGAGGTAACTATTTTCTTTATGTTTTTCACTCTCTTATATTTATGAGTAGCACATCATATCAAGGAGGATCTTTCCTTCTACCAAATTATGTTTTGTTGTACTTTTGATAAATTATAACAATTATGATGGCCATATTATTGGTGGATTGTGGGGGAAAGCCACAGAATTTTCGGTGTGCACCATTGGCACCAAGTTATGTTTTCATGATCTCATCCTACAGGATGAATGTGGTAGAAAACAAGTGGCTGAAAGGACACTTGTTGCACTATATATTGATGCAGTTCAATGATGCCCTGCATTGGTTCCATGTGTGGAGCTATGTTTCACCTCCTTGCTCTCACATATTTATGCTTCCATATTCTGCTAGTAGAACGTTGGACATGGGAAGAACCATTGGAGGCGTGACACAAGAGTTAAGGGTGCCCATAGGGATTATGGTTCTCCATACTTCTCACGTTGCATATTTCAGAAAAACAAGTGGGAAATCCTTGATTTCCATGTTACACCTCTTTCTTTCAAATGGGAGTAGCCATTTGGAGAGCTTGAGCTCTTTGGGGAGGCACCCCATGGGTGTTGGATTTGATGGGATGGCTTGGGTCTCTCTTGAGGACCATTATGTTTCATCCATGTATCAGCAGTAGCCCCATATGTATCATAAGGAGGGAGAGACACATTGGGAGGATGTGCCCTTTGGGGAAGAAGAGCTCCATACTCTTTGCAGCACATGCTCTAAGGGGAGTATGGAAGAGGATATGGTAAGCATGACAAGATATTTGTTTCTCCATGAGGTGAACCATATGATTGATTGGATACCATATGATGATTACTTCCAACTCATCACATATGAGATGATTTGGGCCAACTTGATTTATAGCGTTGGAGGAGAGATCCTTCGAGATCTAGACTTCATCTTGCCACTTGAGGGAAACACTATTGCAGCCCAAGTTCAGCTTTCACTCCAAAATTATCATGAGTGGGGGAGAGGACAGCGTGGGATAGGCTATGAATCCTACAATGTTCAGATTTCCAGCCCACCTATTCTACATAAGCCCAAGGTGGAGGATTATTTCCAGGAGTTGCCTAGTTGGAAGGTGACTCGTTTTGCATGGTTGATTGCTTGGGGATGGAGGGTCCACATGAGGATAATTTCTCCCAACACATTCCAGACTCCATGCTTTGGGAGAACCTCTAGACATCACTGTTCCACTCTCTTGAGCACCTCACTTTTTCATGATGATAGCTTGGTAGAAAATTTACATGTTGAGGAGAAGAAATGTGGGAGCTTTATTGATGAGATAGCATCCTATTTCTTGGAGGAGATCATCATACATGGATGTTACAAGAGAGAAGAAGAGGAATCAATTTACCCTTGCACTTTCTTGAGGACAAGAAATATTTGGGAGGGGAGGACTGTAATGTTGCAAAATTTTCATTAAGTTAATTGGAACATTAATTTTTCTTTCCTTTTAATAAAACGAATAAAATGGGTAAGGGGGCCCATGAAGAAGCATAATAAACACTCCTAAAATGCAAAGGGGTCACCTAAGTGGCTTATTTTTCATCTCCTAGTGTGAAAAGGGGGAAAATACAAGAAGACTAGGTCAAGTTTGACCAAGTCAACAGCGCTGCCTAAACAGGTGTTGCTTGCATGAGAAGACAGTGCAATTTTGATAGGAGGGATATCATTGGATAATGGAAACCATAATGGGTGGGTTCCATGGCAAGGAAGCCTCCTCTTGCCATAAAGGGGAAGGGGATACATTGCTCATTATGTCTTTAGATTTCGATTTTGGTGTGCTCTCTCCAGTTGTTCAATTGAGATAGTTGTGCTACTTAGCACAAGGGAGAGTCCTATATAGGATTTTCCTCTCCTTCATTGGGAATATTTGGAGGAGATATTCTTCATTATCCTCACATCCATCCTTGAGGCCAAGGTAAACATCTTTAGCTACAGCATTTTCCTGTTGGGCAGAACCGTTGAGTTGCTGGGGGTTGTAGTGAGGATTCATTACCACCCACTTCCAGAGCTAGTTTTGCAGAGGAGGAGCTCATTATTTCTCTGGGAGATTAGTGAGGAAGATCCTGGAGCTTCATTGCAGATTTTTGCATTGGGCCATATGTTTCATCTCATTCCTAACATAGTCTCTTCCCCATATTGTGTTATTTTCAAAGGGCAC
The DNA here is from genome assembly GCA_034641835.2 of Pinus albicaulis. Taxonomy (NCBI): domain Eukaryota; kingdom Viridiplantae; phylum Streptophyta; class Pinopsida; order Pinales; family Pinaceae; genus Pinus; species Pinus albicaulis. The sequence goes on from CM076580.1 coordinate 1,164,705,213, forward strand.
TTACAGGAGGGGTTCACACTATGGATTGGAGGGTGTAATCTTCAGTGAAGGGAGTATCCTTTCACTTTGAAGATCATTGGAGGAGGTTTCTTCATCATTTGTAGCATTCCCATCCTTCTCCATTTTTTTATTTTTATTTAGTTTCAGCTGCTACAATGCACTCCGACATTTTTCCAATTTGTACATTTTGGCCAATCCCTTGGAGGATTGTTCTAGTATTCTTTTCCGGGGTTGAGATGTTGCTCCCCCACTTTATTTGATCTTGTTATTTCTATATCATTGTGTGTATATAATTTTGTATTCATTACCCACTATGGACTACACATTCATAGCTTGTTGTTGGGTTGTGTAGCAGTGCACTTTCACTTTTGCATGTACATCTGTCTTGAGGCTGATCTAGCCTATCTTGAGAGGTCTTTTCCTCAAGTTCTTGTATATCTATTTTGCAGTTGCACATAATATAATGGCTATGCTCTCTTCTTGCACCATATGTTTTGATGTTTCACTGTTGTTACTTGTTGGAGTTCATGTATTACTGCAGCTCTCACCTTTGAGCATTGTTTGAGATACCTAGGAGTGGGAGATCTGAATAACCCGCCTAGGATTATTTCTTTGAGCTAATATTCTAGAAATGTAATGTATGAAGGGTAAAAAAAGGGATACAAGTCCCCTTCCATCTTATTTTTGCATTGGATTCCTTATACAACGTCCCTCTGGACCGTATTGAACCAATTCCTAAAAACGGAACATTACACCATACTTGGATGATATAGTTGTACTTTTTATGGGATTGTATGGAGGAAGGATTGGAAGTTTGTATGTACCGCATGGGATGGAAACTCTATATGTACCTCATGCTACATTTTTTAGAGAGAGTATTGGTTCAACAATGTTTGTTTCTATTGAGTTCTTGAATCCTTGTGGGATGGATTATGTACATCTCATGATGGCATTGGAGGAAAAATTCATGGAGGCTTGGATTGGTGAACACCTAGCTTGTGAGGAAAGCTTGATCTTTCATGGTGTCACCAATGGAGGAGGAGAAGTGTTGCAGCACTCACGCTATCAGTTGCTTGAGGACAAGCAACATTTTGGAGGGGAGGACTGTAATATTCCCAATTAGCCCAAGCTAATGGGAATATACAATTTTGTTTCAATTTTTTGTTTCATGAATCAAATTGTAAAGGAAGATCAATAAAACTCCTAATCAAAAAAATAAATCAATGCCACGTGTGAACATAGTTAAATCTGGGCTATTTACATAAGAACACGTAGGTCTGAAAGAGACTGGATCATTTGACCAAGTCAACCAAGACCAAATCAACATCGCTGTCTATATACAATGAATTTCCTAGATGCACAATACAATTTTAGTTGGAGGCTACACATGTGAATGGAGATAAATCATTGAGATGGTTTAGGGTTTTACAAGACTTTCATCCTATAAAAGGAAGAGGAGGATAGTAGAAGAAGGTTGTTGATTGAATATATTTCGGAATATATTTTCTGTTTATACATATATTATTCTCTGCTGTTTAGCTGAGGATAGTACTATTTAGGACTAGGGTGTTCCTGTTCAGGAATCCCACCTCTTCCATTGAGTAGCTCTTGGAGGAGTCTTGCTGATATTGTCCACTATCAGCCATTTGGCCAAGCTCATCTTCCAACTACAACGCAGATCCTGTTGAGGGTTTGGTTTTCCTGGTAACTTGCAACAAGTGGAGGCTAGATATACTCAGATCTAAGCATATCTAGTGCCTATTTTCAGTGGGAAAGCCATCTATTCCCTTGATAAGAGAGTATTAGATCTTTGGAGCTGAATTTCCAAATATTTGCATTAGGCCAAACCAGTGCTAGAGCCTACAGTTTAGTTTCCCTTCTAGGACTACGTTATTTGCAAGTGTACAGTTGCAAGGTGTTTTCACACACATTTGGAGGAGAGATCTCTGGCATTGGGGTTCTGCCCTTCACTACGGTGATCTATGGATTATACTTCTGATCCATGTTCTGTTCAGATCCGATCTTATTTTATTGTAATTTACTTCAGAAATTCTGAATACTACTATAGATCTGCAACTTTAGATCTCAGTTCTACTCTTTGTGTCTCATGTTTTGCTCAAAAACCCAAGGGGAATTTGTAAAGGAGCTATTATAGTGTATATATCTGATATGGATCTAATATTATGTACACAGATCTGCTCTAGATCTGGAGTGTAATATACAACTGCTGCAACTCTTAAAAATAATGTTGTCAAGCTATTTTTCAGTCAATACATGTGTTGCAGCCCCTCTTTTTGAGGAATTTCTTTCATTATTGTATTCTACATTCTGTCATACATTGTATGGGCCTCAATATGGATCTGATCTATTTCTGTATATATGAATGTTGAGATTTCTTATTGGTCTCCTTCTATTTCTTAGAAAAACTACATTATTTTCCTACAGTATTGTTGCATATTGATGCAACACCATTCTTGGGTGTTTTCTAGCCATACTATGTGTGGGAGGTCTTTTTACCTCACCTAGTTTGATTTGTTTTTTCTCTCCTCTTGGATTTAGATGTTAGATCTCCAGATCTAAGGGATCCAAGAACTAAAAACTCATTTCAGTGTACATACTTATGAAAAATGCATTATTCTAGCAGGTATTGCTGAATCTTCCCTTTTGGGGATATTATAGAAATACTTACAGGTGGAAAGTTGTGGCATAGATTTATTTGTAGAAGGGGAAGAAAATAAATGGTACATTGATAGAAAATTCTCAAAAAACATGATGGGTGACAAAAATAAACTCCTTTCATATAATGCTCTAGAGAAAGAAAAGGATGTTACTTTTGGAAATGACTCTCCAGTTGTCATTAAAGGAAAAGGCTCTGTTTTTCTAATAGAAAAGGTGAAAGCTAATAATGTTATGTATGTGGATGGATTAAAACACAACCTTCTAAGTTTGATTCAAATGTGTTACCAAGGCAATGAAGTTGTCTTTAGTTCAAAAGAATGTATAGTAAATGAACTACAGGAAAAACGGTAATAAAATGAACTAGAACACCAAGCAATTTGTATGTATTGAAAGGTGGCCAAGAGAAATGCTACTTGGGTAAATATTTAGAAAATTGGTTATGGAATAGAAGGTTGGGACATTTGAGCTTCTCCCAAATAAGCAAATCCAGCAGACTCAAAGCAGTTCGCGATCGTCCTAGCATCACTCTACTTGAAAGTACCATATGCCAATTATGCCAATTTGGTAAGAAAACCAGGGTGAAATTCAATGATAAAGAAAGATCGAAAAGTAAGCCTCTTGAACTGATACATACTGATCTATGTGGTCTTGTAAGGAAAAATTCACCTCATGGAAAACAATACTATATTTTATTTATTGATGACTTCTCTAGAATGTTGGATCGGTTTGCTAAAACATAAATATGAAGCATTTGAAAAATTCAAGATATTCAAAGCTTTGGTTGAAAATGAATTAGATATAAAAATCAAATGTATTAGATCTGACCGACGAGGAGAATATATATTAGATGAATTATTTGATTTCTGTGAACATTATGGCATAAAAGATATTTTTCTATAGCTGTAACCCCACAACAAAATGGCGTGGCAGAAAGGATGAATAGAACAGTTCAACAAACGGCTCGAGATATGCTTGATGAATCTGGAGCTCCCAATACCTTTTGGGGAGAAGCAACACATAATGCGGTAAATATTCTAAACAAGGCTCATGTTTAGGTGAACAATAATAAAACTCCTTATGAACTCAGGTATGGCAATATTCCCACCGTAAATCATTTTAGAGTTTTCAGAAGCAAATGTTTTATCAAGAAAAATGATGAAAAAGTTTGTAAGTTTGAACCTAGAGCAGATGAAGTAATATTTCTTGGTTACCCTTCTATAATTAAAGCATATAAATGTTATAATAAAATACTTTGGAAGATTGTTGAATGTATTGATATTTTAATTGATGAGTCTCTCTAAACTCTGAAAAGGGAAATATAAAAAACAAATGAAGATGATGATGATGTATATCTTCCTGCAAAAAATAGCAACAATATAGAAGGTGAACCCAATGAAGCACCTGAAGAAGATCTATCTGAAAAGGCTCCATCCAGGGACATTCAAAAGAATCATCGAGAATCTCAAATTTTGGGAGAAAAGGGATCGGGTGTCCAAACAAGAAGAACTCTTGTAGGATCTCCTAGATATCTGGCATTTCTATCCACTATTGAACCATAGAATTTCAATCAAGCTAGCAAACATGAATCTTGGATTCAAGCCATGAATGAAGAACTTGATCAGATTGAAAAGAATCATACTTGGGAATTGGTTCCAAGACCTCATGATAAAAATGTGATTGGAACAAAATGGATATTCAAAAACAAGTTAAATGAAAATGGAGATGTAATTAGAAACAAAGCTACACTTGTTTGTAAAGGGTATGCTCAACAAGAAGGTATATACTTTGAAGAAACATTTTCTCTTGTAGCTAGGCTTGAAGCCATAAGAATGTTTCTTACTTTTTCAGGTTTTCAAAAAATCAAAGTTTATCAAATGGATGTTAAATATTACTTTCTCAATGGGGATCTAGAAGAAGAAGTTTATATAGAAAAACTAGAAGGATTCATTATGGGAAATGATGAAAAAATAAATTTTGAACTTAAAAAGTCTTTATATGGTCTCAAAAAAGCTCCTCGAGCATGGTAATATCGTCTTGACAAATATCTTCACCAAAAAGGATTTACAAAGGGATCTGGTGATAGTAACTTATACACAAATTAGAGAATGATAAATTGTTGATTTTAGTTGTATATGTTGATGACATCATTTTTGGAAGTAATGAAGAGTCGATGAGTCATAATTTTGCTTATGTTATGCAGCAAGAATTTGAAATGTCCTTACTTGGGGAATTAAAATTCTTTCTTGGATTACAAGTGTAACAAGCAACAGATGGCATATTTTTATCACAAGAAAAATATCTTAAGAAAATTATGAAGAAGTATGGGATGGAAGACTACAAACCTGTGAGTATGCCAATGGTAACTAGATGTAGCCTCAGTTCTCATGATGATTCTCCCACAGTGAATCAACTAGAATATAGATCCATGATTGGAAGTCTTCTTTATCTAACTGGGACAACACCAGACATCATGCATGCAGTTGGGATTGTTGGACGATTCCAATCCAATAAAAAAGAATCTGATCTTCAGGCTCTAAAAAGAATATTTAAATATCTACAAGGGACTCAAGACTTTGGTCTATGGTATCCAAAGAATGTTGATCTCACTCTTCATGCTTACACAGATGCAGATTGGGCTTGAACTGTTGATGATTGAAAAAGCACTAGTGGTGGTGCATTCTATATGGGGCCTCGATTAGTATCTTGGTTCAACAAGAAACAAATTTCTATTTCCTTATCTAGAGTAGAAGTAGAATATGTGCCTACCTCATCATGCTCCACTCAATTCATTTGGATGATGTAGACTCTACAAGACATTCAAATCAAGTGTTCACCTCCCATCTCCATTTTATGTGATAATACAAGTGTTATTATTATCTCAAAGAATCCTGTTATTCATTACAAAACTAAGCACATTCCTATCAAGTATCACTTCCTATGTGAACAAGTTCTTGAAGAAAAATTTAAATTGGAACATGTTCCCTCCAAAGAACAAGTCACTGATATATTTACTAAACCTCATCCCAGGGAAGCATTTGAATGTCTCAGATAGAAGCTGGGAGTTGTCTCTGCCACTCTGGTCAAATCTGCTTAATTTCAGAAGTTTAAGTTTGATACACAAGTTTCTCAAAGTCAAATCATGTATATATGCAAGTTTTTGTGCATAAAACCGTGTATGGGTTTTGCTGACAGAAATTCTCTGGGTCAGCACTCAGAACATATGTGGTGGTATTTGTTAATCTATATTATTGTTCCATAATTCATATTTTTATATCATTCTCTGATGAAGATGCTTTGATGAATTGGTTGTTGAAGGTGTTCAGGATGCATCAGCTTAGGGGGAGCACCTATCTTACTGAAAAAGATGCATTGTTGGAATTATGATTGGTTTTTGATATATGATATCTCTCTCAATATCTTTTGGTCCTGTTAATAACATATATGTAAAGGGGATGTTGAATCTCATGATGTAAATTGTTCTATTCAGTCATGTACAAACTTGTTCTACTTTGTAAACCCACTTGGTTGGGTAGTTGAGTCAAATATGTAATTCCACTTGGTTCGATCATTGATGTAGGTATGAGTCCTTGGTGATAGGAAAGGTCATACTTGGTTGAGTTATAGAGTCATGTAATTCATTGAAAATATCTGAAGATTCAACATAAACTTAGTGGAAGCATGGTAAAATTAGTGCCCTTTGCTCTTGATGTCAAAGCAGGAGAAAATTTTGGGTGTTTGAAGAATTTGAATAATGGTTATATATATCTATCTATTGTAGTGATCAAACACCATCATGGTTGCCATCAATTCCAAAGGGGGATATTGTTGGAAATATCATTCATATGTCTTAATATGTTGTCCTTGATGGAAAATCTCTGGTAAAATATGGAGTATATGTCTTCAGTAGAAGTTTAGGAGTCCATCAGAAGAAATGTGTAATGTCCAACAGAATATTTGGTATTGAAGATTGTATACGCAGGTTTGTACAGGTGAAGTCACGTATAAATGTGGATAAGAATGATCCAAGTCACATATGCCTTTTGTGCTCCAAAAGGATAAATACCAGGGGGCATTACCATGGTATTATCCCACAGGTTTGAGCGCCTTGTCATTTATTTGATTTCATCCAAGAATACCATCGACAGCTGTGTGGTTTTGACCCATGGTATTGGTAAAGGCTAAATCTATATAAGGAGAATAAGATCATAGTGTAATGTGTGCATGTGTAAGGTCTATCACTAATACTTTTCTCTAAAGTATATCTGCATAGGTTGAACTATGTTTTACTGATAAATCTGAAGTTATGATGCATTCTTAGATAGATTGATGAATCAAGATCTCTAGACCTGAAATGACTATGTTCATGCATGATCCATTGAAGAGATGATTAGATCTGAGACTCAGTGCATGTTTTCTGAAGTGGAGTGAAGAAATATGGGTGAGTTTTATAGATCTAAAAACATTCTACTGAATTGATATTTACAGATCTATATGCTATTTTGTCTCAGTAAAAGTGCATATATATGCGAGTTTGCTTCAAAAAAGGTGAGTATGGAAGTTATGGTTTTCTGCAGCTCATTGCAGAAGTTTTCTATTATTGTTGCTATCTTTTTGTTGTCTGTTAATGAAGTCTTCATATAGATTTGGGTTGCTTGATTGCTGAATATGCTGCTAAGTTGACTATGTACAAATCTGATCAATGAGTGAGAATATATGTGTTATGATGACTCACTGATCAAGGATTCTGCAATTCTGAAAAGATATCTGATTGAATGTCTCAGATCTGGATCTGAGACTGAATATATTCTGAAAAATAGTATTCACAGATCTATATGCAAGTTGGTGTTAAGGAAAGCGTGTATACACGTGGGTTCCGTGAAGCAAAGTATCATATGCTTTTTGAGATAATGAATTTTCAGGGTTGAATTTGATTTTGCACATTTATTCTGAAATCTAATTATTATAGTGTTATAATTATAGTGATCTCACTGTTTGGTTTGATGTATTGGGTGAATTTTATTGTTGTTGATATTTATGAAGGGTTGTGTTGAAGCTATGTGATCCAGTATGAAACTTGATGAAACGTAGTCTGCAGTGGTTCTAAGGGTTGAAGCCTTTATTAGGGAAGTAGAAGCTTCCTACCAGTAGAAGCTAGTGTTCTAATCAAGGGGTTGAAGCTCCCTTTCAGTAGTGACTGATAAACGAGATAAGGGGGTTGTATCTCCCTTCTAGTTGCAGCTGGAAAATGAGAGAAGGTTGTAGCCTTCTGGAGGTAGATAACTATGTACTGATATGAGTCTACATTAGTACAATATTTTAAGTAGTTTTCCATATAATAAATATTGAAGACAGAGATGACAACAACGGGTTTCTCCTCAATCGGTTTTCCACCTTAAATCTTGGTGTTCATGTGTGTTGCTCTTGTGTGATGATTTAGTCTGCTATTACTGCACATATTTACTGATTAAAAAAGAGATGCATGACTGATAAGCTGAGTTAAAGATTGTTTCTGAAAATTTTTCTAACAATAAAATTATGTGAGTATATGCAATTTTCTTTTAGCATATGCACGTATATACGCGAGTTGCGTTCATCATATTCGCGTATGGAATTCAGTAAAGAAAAAGTTAAAATTATCAATAAGCTATAAATACTGATTCACCCCCCCTCTGAGTATTTTCCCAATAAGTGTCCCACTATAAATAATTTTCAATCATTTCATTAGGTCATGATATAAAATTGTTCCACTGGCAGTTGTTCTTGTCAAATGTCCCATTTTCATTCACAAATATATGCTTGCTGACCCTCTTCCATGTCTTCATCATGGTGAAAACAAGTTTGCTTCCATATCACTTTTAGTCAAAATCACTCATTGAGACAATTTTTTTTATTTTCCATTAGGTCTCTACAGTTTCATTAGGTCAGCTCATCGCATTGTATCATTAGCAATAAAGGGCAACAGAAGGTGTGAAGGTGATCTAGAATAAACTCATAATTTTCTTCAGTTAGGTTTTCCATGTAAAGTTACATTTAATTTTTGTAAGTTTTGATCTCAAAAATGGCATTTTTGAGATAAAACAGAGATATTTTTATGTTCTAATTTTATGTAATTTTAAAGTCATTATATGTAATAAATTAAAAAAACTCTACCTATTCCTAGCTAAAGACAATTTCATGAAAAGATACAAAGATCATGTCAAAGCATCCAAAGCACCAAAAACATCAAAAAGTGTTGTGAAAGGTTAATGAGAAAAAAGGAAAATGTGGGTCCTAATCATTCAAAATTCAAAACCATTCAAGGTATAAAAGCCCATTCCCCCAAAGAAAACCTCATTTATTCATTGCCAAGAGGAAAAAATGCAATTTGGAGGAAGAAGTTTGAGCAAGAATAAAAATTGGAGAAATTTTCCTGGTGTTTCACTCCTAGGTAAGGCATTGTGCATAGGAAAATGGCACTGTGCTTGACAGTTCAGGTAGTGTTAAATTCAACGGCGTTGCGCTTAGGAGAAAGGCACTGCGCTCTTGGGTGAGGCACTGTGCATAAGCCATAAACCTCCCAAAACCTTCCTAAATTTTCAAATTTGTCTCTTTTTCCCTAAATCAAGTAAGTAAACCCTCTTTCATCCCTTTTCCTTCATTTTATGCTTATGGGTAAAGTTTCATATTCGCAATAAATCACAAGCAAACCCTAGTTTTCCTAAAACCATCATCCCCATGACAAAATTTCACTAAACCCAGTTGTCCCAAAATTATTATCCCCAGGCCCTAATACTTCACCCCATACTCCCAAAAACACTAAAAATACCCATCCCTAAGTCCCTTTACCTTTTTCCATTAAAACCCCAAATTCTAGGATTTTCACTGTTTTGCCTAGATTTCTCCATACCCTTGACCTGTAATTAAATTTTCATTTTCACCCCTCTTCATATTTTCACTTCCCACCACCTCAAAAAGTTTCGTAACCCTTTTCCCCATCTCCCTTAATTTTTGTGGCTCCATCCCTATTCCCTAAAGCTCTCATTTCATCATTTCTTTCCCTACTCCCGTTCCCTTCACACCCTCACTCACTCTCCCTTTTCTTTCCTTTTCCCGAGGGTTTACAAAGTGCCAAAGAAACAAGCATGGAGAGAGAGGATGAAGATTATAGAGAGGAGTAGCAAAGTGATGATGAGTTTCAGGAGGCTGAAAACATCAGGAAAAGGACAAAGACAAGAGGCCTCAAAAGAGCATTGGAGAAAAAAAGCAAGAAACTCAAAATTTGACTATTGACCAGCAGTTGGCAAAGGAAATTGAAGACAACAGAGAAGTGTGGCTTGAGAGAGTAAAAATTCAGTTGGATAAGCTGCTAGTAAAAGCCAACGAAGACAATCAAATCCTCAGACACATGGCCCATCAGTATCAGTCCCGGAACAAAATTTGCAATATCAAGGTCAAATAGATGAAGGATAAATTGAAGAAGATCTAGAAGGTAAAGAAAGCAGGTGATAAAATCAAGGTTCTTGATGAAATCTCCTTAGCTCAAAATTGACATGTGTTTGTGTGCCCATCCCACAAATTTTGAGAAATTTTGAAAAGTTTGAATATTTTTGAGTTTTTTTGGGCAATTTTGGAAAAACACGGGAAATTCTGCCCTATGCGCAGTGCCTTGGCGATGCGCTTTTTCTTGGGGAATATAATGAGCAAAAGGAAGACATAATTGGTTTCATAATGATGAGGGCATACCCCCTCTACGTTTTCTAAGAATTTGGAGCAAAACTGGTCAGGCAAAAGGGCAAAAACTCCCAAAAAATCATGTTCCTATCTCTTTTTCATGATGGCACTACCCTTAGAGGTAGTCTTCGGATAATGCCATTTTTATGGGTCAAAGAAAATTTAAATCAGAAAAAAATTAATATCTAGAAAGTATACAGGACATGCTTTCCAATGAGCTATCATGCCCTCGATTTGGACATCGGGAAGTCAGTCAAAAGTGACTTGAAAGAAGACCAATGTTTTCCTCCTTCGCGTTGCGCATAGGACAAATTTTGTCTGTTTTCTCAGTTTCATCAGTTTTCAAGAATTAAAATTTTACTCATGTAAACTTGACTTTTTACTAATGTAATAAGTGGTTGGTGATGTAATTATGGTTTACATAAGTTATATACATTAGGTAAATGGCCTCAATGGCATGTAATGAATTAGTTTGCTCAAAATTTGGGATGAGTCACTTTGGCCACCCTATTCTCTAGTTTTCAGTTAAGTCTTTCTTCGAACAACTCCTCATCTCATGGATTCGACCCTTTGAAGCTAGGATGAGTTTTTTTTAGGTATATATCATGTATTTTCTCAGTCATTAGTATGGGTTGGACTCAGTTGGATGTTTGGCCTTTGAAGAGAAATACTTTGTATCAGTTTTGAGCTGGAATATTAGTCAAATTTGCAGCTATTTTTATCGGATCCTTGTGGTATGGTATTTAGTTTAGTTTCTCCTTTTGCTTTCATTTTTTGATATGTATTGTTAAGTTTCTTCATCACTCCATAACTTCTAAGTGAATTTATGTAAGTTTGATGAATAGAATCCATAATTTTTATGCTATGTTTTGGGTATACATTCACAATCTGTTAATTTCTCCAGTTTAGAAAGAACCCATCGTTGCAACATTCTATTTCTAGCTCCTCACTTGTCTTGATAATACCACCCATTGAAATCCTAAAGTTCTAAATCACTCTGCCTACCTTGCCCCATAGAACACCCTACAAATTTTGACCTAGTTTCCCTTGCCCTGACTATTTTACTCCTTCTGATCTAGCAAAAACCTATACAATAAAAATCAAAACCCTGAGCTACTATACCTAGCCTAATATATTCTTTACTTAACCATCTTGGCTGTGATCCTTATGGAGAGAGCCCTCTCCTTGCCTAATAGGGCTAGCTACTTGGCTAAGCGTGGTTTGTGGTTACCTCGGAATTGCCTTCTTTAGCTTGAGGTTCAATCCAATTGATAACATACTGGAAACCATACTGGGGAAGTGAAATATCATATATTCCCTTGGAAATAATGACAAATTTTAGATCTATTTTATGATGGTGGACAACAATTAGATGCATATGAAGGATGAAATCTTCACCTGGTCACTGTTGGGTAGAATTGTGAATTACAGATAAAACACTTTTCCCTAGATAGGTAGCACTCTAGAACAACAGATTAAAGAATATACAACTACCTTTCCTAACTCAGAGCAGACACACAAAAAGGATTAGAGGCTTACTTGTAATCCAAGCACTTCTGAATGGCTTCTTCTGTCGCTTCTGTTGTAGCTTGAAATTCAAGTGGTTTGTGCGAAAAGCTTCCTGCAAGAAAGAACACTAAAAAAATAGAAGATAGAAATAATGAAGATGTCTATTCAAGTTATTTAGCTAAATCAGTAAAGCATAAACCATATACATCAACTAAGATCTTACTATATGGAAAATCAAAGCCAATACATATGCATATAGGGAAAAGTAAGTTGTATCCTTTATTGATGATAGAAGGAGAGGTTACAACCTAGTGACTAATTTTAAGTGACCCTTTTAGCAACATACCTAGCCCCATCATAGTATAAATCTCTCCAACATCTCTTACACAAATCTAAATCTCAATTGAAAATCCACCACCATTTCTCTACTCAAATTATTCCTTACCAAGCACTCAGATATATGCTCAATTTATAGAGGAGCTGAAGGTTGTTTTGCAAGCAATGACTTTCCAATAATAGGAAAGACATGTGCCCAATATTGTATATGTCAAATGGACACTTGGATTCGGAGCTTGACACATGTGAACTCTTCTAGAAGGCATTGGCCAAGTGGAGATTCCGGAACAATGCGAATTTCGCTCCGAATGTGACCAATGCACCCATAGATGTAGGGAAGTTCTTTGCAGAGCAGCCTTGCATGGGGATACTTTCATATGAAATGCACTTAGTCCCCTTAGAGGCAACATTTGTGATCTCTCATATGCTATATAATAAACTTCAAACATTGGAAACCTTTGTTTGATGAAAGTCATGCTTGATTTGTCTTGTTATTGCCTTAGGGAATGTAGCAACTTGAAATGATAGGGGATGATAGACCCTTAGTCATTGGTCCTGGAGATGATGCCTAGTTAACCAGGTCATTGGGAATGATGCCCAAATTGACCTATAACAATTCCCCCCTAAAGCATGAGGTCAAAATAATAAAAACATTTGATTGAGATGCTTTACACTGTGATGGGCTAGAGATGAAGAGGAGTGGTCACCTGCATCAATTTTACAATACATTACATCATGATATATCCTCCTTGATCATAATTTCTGAGGGTAGTCATTCCCACGTTCAGCACATAAACAATCTAATAACTTGTACAAAATTTAGAAAGTTGTCGACATTGGAATTTTTCCCAATGCAAACATGCCTACAGATATAGGCCCATGTTCGGATGACAATATGTATGTAAGGTCACTATACATATGATGTGTACAACAATCTTGAAATCACAGCTCGAATGGTTGAAACTAGATCCGGGGTCTTCTTATCTCGTTCACTCGATCATTCGGGTACAAGTCTAGCCATGTGAATATATGATTTGTCGTCGAACATGGAAAGACATCGTTTGATTGCCAACCAATTATGTGATCTGTTAAAAAATGTGAGAGAACCACCATTAATGAAAATGGCCCTCAAGGTACTGCAGTACATTTCGTATGGCGTGAATATATGACTTGATGTTGAACACCAAACAAAATCTTTCGGTCAAATGTCCAGAAGCGAAGATCTTGTCGATGCTGTAACATGCCTCATGGTACTGGAATCTGATGTTTCTAAGTGAACTTCCTAGATATTGATTTTTCGTCGATAGGAAGTCACCTTATTGCGAAACGGGATTTAGTGATTTCAGAGACAAAGGTATGACTTGATATAGCAATTTTTAGGGTTGACGGTCATGAGAATGAAGGTTTACGAGTATTGCAGAAGGATGAGTTTATTCACTGGATGACTTCTCTTGAACATATCGGTGACACTGTGATGAGTTGGTAGCATTGACCCAAAACCAAAGTGAAAGTATGATGAACCATAGGTATGAATGAACCGTCAAGATGATTAGCCAACCCAAACAATCATGAACATGGAGTGAAGGAAGTGTCATGTTCAAGAGCGACTTGCTACCATAAAGAAATTTTTCTTACTTTCCCCAAATTTTCCTCGGTCATTTGTCGACTAGTACTTATTTATTTTTTAACAAGATTGAGGAGGGTAACATTTTCTTGATCTATAATTCAACCCTTTAGGTGAATAAAGTATCGCTATTTAATAATTTAACGAGTCTAGCGATGAATGAAACTTGATTCTTTCCATGATCGACAAGCCCGTCGCTATTTTATGTTTTAATGAGCTTAATGACAGTGATAGCCTGGTCCTTTTTCATATTTAGTGAGTTTGAAAAAGAGGACGAAAGAAAAATCTATAAGTACTTTTTCATAAATTTTTCACTCAGACACGAAAAAGTGTAAAATAATATCTGAGAGAACCTCTTTGGTCATGTTTAACCAAGGTATTCCTTTTTTGTAAATAATCTATCTCAATCTCGAAAAGGGTTAAACTTATACTGAGTAGATATCAATTAATTTACTTTTACGAGCTCGAAAATACAAGTGCTCGGCAATATTTTCACATTATCGGAGTCTGAAAAGAGATGAAAGAAGATTCCAGGGGTTCCTTTTTCGCTGTTATCAAAGCTAGAAAATGAGATAAAAGTGTGCTTCAAATCCTTTTTCACTTTTAACAAAGCTCGAAAAATAAGGAGAAAATGTATGCTTTATGGCCAAGTCATTCTTTGAAATAATTTTGCATGAATAATCTGTTCATCAGTTGTATTTCCTATTCATAACAACATCAAATGGATTAAAAATACCTGTTTTATGATAAAAAAATATTAAAACTACACTCATAGAAATATATTTAACTTGCAAATAATTAAATGACTATTTAAAAGTAGTTTCAGTATTCATTTTTACAATTCCATAGTTGACATTGGTATTTTGGAGCTCTAAACCTGATTTTTCCCCCGAAATTTAGTTGTTGATTGTGATCATTTCTGTGGATGGATTTCATCGTCGTTCGATCCAAGTTAGTGCTATGAACCTCCTCTTTCCTTTAGTATTCATTTCATCTCCAATTTTTGCAAATTTTGAGGATTTTAAGGCCTTTAGGGTTTCTACCCAAAATGAGGGCAATGCGCATCTGAATGTCGAAGCCTGCATTGCATAGCAGGTACAGTGAAGGGTACTTGCATGTGCAACACATTGTCTCTTCATAGGGAGTGCATTGGGCACAGTAAAAGTTTTTGATTTTCTCATCATGCCCAAAATTTTCCTAGTTTTTTGCAATAAATGGAATCTGATGGATCTTGTGCTTGTATTTCAGGTTTCCATCGGATTATAATGAAGATTACATGGAGGGAAAGAGAACATGAAGAACAAGATATGATTTAATTGAATGATCCAGGTACCGTAAGAGCCCTAAGATATTGTGGACTGCTTAAATACTTCAAATTGTCTGGGATGAGGCAACAAATAGAACTCTTGGAGTTCTTAGTTCAAGCATGGGATCCGATGATAGAGGCATTTTATATTAAGAAGCAAGTGGTTCCCATAATAGTTGAGGATGTGTATTTTCTCACAGGTTTGTCAAGGAGAGGTTTGCCCATTTCACTCTTAGGGTCTACCATTAGAGGGGAGACACTGAGGGATTATATTCTGCCGTATTTCTATCCAAGGGAGGAAGCTATAAAAGATGGAGAAATAAACATCTGAGATGTTAGAGATTTTCCTTTGAGAACTATTATTTCCACGATCACTAAAATTGCTGGCACCGTTACACTACACGTAGCGAATAGATTGTATATGCAGTATGCGCTAGAGTGTATGGAGCCAACAATCTTCAACTGGTCTGAAGCTGTTCTATCTGAGATAAAGGAACAACTGAATAAAGCAAAGGGAGGAAGAACGAAGAATTTCATTTATGGTTCTATCCTTATATCCTTTGCCTTCAAACCCATTCCACTGATGTAGCCACAACATGTGACACTAGATATATCTAGTCCTAGAGATCCTCGAATATAGAGATGGGTAGAACTCATGGGTCGGCATGCATTCTTCGTTTGGTTTCGACGACATATTGTCGCCATCGATGAGTATGCATACGCAGGTGTCGATTTTCGAGGAGATCTAGATTTAGCATTACCAGAAGGTTGTTAGTGGGGTGCAATAGGTAAGAATGTTTTGACCATGTTTTTTTATTTTCCTAAGGTTTATACAATGTTATTTTATTTTTTATTTCTTCCCAAGACTAAAATAAATGTTTGATGTAATGTAGATGTTGGTCGTGTTCAACTAGTAGTGGAATCGGAGCATGAAGCAGATGTGCTAGCAGAGAGGGCTGTCGAAAGAGAAGTCCTTCAAGATCTTGATATGGCTGAGACTCTGAATAAGATTTAGTAGCACATAGAAGGTTTGACCTTAGAGATTCTAGATTTCCAGATCGATGAGCTTCCTATGTGACTGCAACGACACACTATTGGGGTTCCTAACTGTTGGATGTGGTTACTTCGTAGGATAGATAGATTTATAACATGTTACCACGAGCACCACTAGTTTACTTGTGACATTTTGCATACATTTTGAGGTCAGATGACCAATGTGTCCTGGGCACAATTTTTGTAAAAACCTACAACTATTTATCTATATGATTTCAGAGTTTTTCCTATGTTTATTGTGCAATCCTATTCAATGATGTGAATGTTTTTTTTACATATGTTGAAAATGTTTGTCTAAAACTTGATTATCTAATGAATCAATCAATGTGTTCAAATTTCTAGAAATGTGTTGATATTGAATAAAATCAAAATGTCTTTCCAGAAGTCGAACTCTTAGGAACAATCTAAGAAGTGTTGGATTTCTAACAGTATAAACACTAGTAAGTTGTAATACCACAAGTTGTGATTCTAACCTTATGATTATGCAGTTAATAAAAAATGAAATGGAATCAGAGAGAATTTCGATCAACGCGCTATACTCAGTGATAATTTTTGTTGATCTACCAATAAAAATCCCTTGAAAACTCACTAACTCACCATTCAGAGAGAAAATGGCCCACGTTGCAAAAGATAGATTATGCATACTACAACTAGCACCATCAACATATCCAACAAATGGTTACGAAGATTTATACATCTACGATGAAATGTAAAGCGGATTACTAACATCAAGAAAACTCTAAAAACAAATTAAGATAGTGAATGCAAATCAATAGCATATATTTACAATATAATACAAAAAATTACTACGCTCATGATTAAGCATAGTAATGTTTCAAATACAACCCATTTTTAGGCTGCACCAACGAAATTCCATTGTATTCAACTAACTCATAGGCACCCTTAGCAAGAACTATTTTGACAATAAAGGGGCCATGCCATAATGGCTCAAATTTCCTTGTACCTATTACATTAGCTTCTTGATCGTAAAGAAGGACCAAGTCACCCTCTAAGAAGATGCGAGGCTAGACATTTTTGTCGTATTGTGCATTTATATGTCTCTTATCCGCTTCATTATCCAGTTGGGCTTCACGATGCATTTCATCAAGATGGATGAGGTTAAGGATACAAGCTTCTTCTTCTGAGGTGTTAGGTAACACGTATATTGCTATTTTTGACGATGATATTTCGCATTGGATTGGTAAGATAGCTTCTAGACCATACACCAATTGAAAAGGAGTAAATCTGGTCATGATTCTCACTGAGGTTCGATACACCCACAAGGCAGAGTACAGGATCAAATTCTAGTTCCTTTTACGAATTCCTATCATTTGTTGAAGCATTCGTTTAAGAATTTTTTTAATAGCTTCAACTTGTCCATTTGACTGTGGATAATAAGGAGTAGAATTATCATGTGACAATCCTAACTTGGCAGTCAATTCAGACATAATGTGGTTGCGAAAATGCTTCCCATGATCTATAACTATAGAGTGTGTGACCCCAAACTGTGCAATAATGTGGTTGAAGAAAAACAATGCAGTTGTCTATCATGTGTTGTTGAATATAGGCATCACTTTAGCCCATTTGGTAAAATAGTCAACTGTGACAATAATATAACCATGCCCCCCAGATGAAGGAGGGTTACAGGTCATGAATTCAATACACCATTTCATAAATGGTCCATTAGAGACAACATGATGCATTGGCGCTGGTGGTTTTCGGATCTTACGATCAAAAATCTGGCATGCATGACAAATTCTGACTGCGAGGATGTAGTCTCGAAAAATACTAGGCCAAAAGTAACTGGCATGGAGTATCTTCTGCATGGTAGCATATCCAGATAAATGTCCACCACAAAAACTAGCATGACAATCATTTAACACTTTTTTGGCCTCCTCATGAGTGAGGCACCTCCTTAAAATGGTATTGACACCATGACGATAAATTGTATTGCCGATGATCAAATAATCTTTGGCTTGGTATCGAATACATCGTTTTTCAGAGCGAGAGGTATTAGGTTGAAAAGTTTGGGTTTGGAGATAAATGATGAAATCCCCATACCAAGGATCATATGATCTAATCAGAAATAGAGACTCATCAGGAATTGATGGTTCTGATGTAGTTGCAGTACTATCAGAGGCAAGGTCATAGAGAAGCTCAGCCAAAACTAAAGATTTCTTTGATTTGGATTTGATAAATTCCAAATCAAATTCCTACAAAATGACAATCCATTTTGAATATTTCCCCCCCATAAATTGACATGATAAGATATAAGTCATGGGGTTGCAATCCAGAACTATTGTTGTTTTTTTGGAGCAGGATATAATGGTGAAATCTTTGGACATCTTGAACAGGTGCCAAGGCAAGATTTTCTATGTATGAGTACTTAACTTCCGTATCATTGAGATTACGACTCAAATAATGGATCAAATGTTAAATTTCGTCTTCTACTTGGACCAATACCATAGCAATGGTTGTTTCGGCCATGGCGATATATAGGAAATAATCATTTTGATAATTAGGAAGATACATTAATGACACTCGGACAAGAGTTTCCTTGAAAACATGAAAAGAAGCTTGCGCAACTTGGTCCCAATGGAAGGGAACCCCCTTTTTCAAGAGTCGAGTAAATCCTTTAGCCATTTTGGCGTAATTTGGAATGAACCTCCTTAGGAAGTTTTCCTTTCCTTGAAGTTTCTGTATCTGAAGTAAGTTTGATGGCGCAAGCAAAATAAAGAATGGCCTGAACCTTCAATGGGTCAATTCAAACTCCTTTTGAAACTATGAATCCAAGAAAATGACCAAAACCAATAGAAAACACACATTTATGTGGATTGAGGCATATTTTGTAGTGTCGGCAGCGTAAGAAAATGGCTCTCAAATGCATTGGGTGATCAATTTTATTTCGTGAATGTGCTGCTAAATCATCGAGATATTTTTGAACAATGTTCTTGATGTCATTGAAAGCATAATCCATTTCTCTCTAAAAAGCTTCCCCAGCATTCTTTAAACCAAACAGAAGTTTCCTATAAGTGAATGTGCCCCGGGGATAGACGAATGTTGTCTTATGTTGATCATTAGGGAGGATATTGATTTGATTGTAGCTGGAAAATCCGTCCATGAACAAAAATATTTCACATCCAACACAATCATCAATAATCTGGTCGATAAAGGGAGTAGGATAGTTGTATTTTGGACAAGCATGATTAACATCTCGATAATCGACACACACTCTAATGGTTCCTTGCCTTTTCATAACAAGAACAATATTGGAAACCCACTCAGTTAGCGATATTGGAATGATATTGGAAACCCAACAGGGTAAATGAAACCAGCACACAAATTTTTTTCAACTTCTTCTTTGATGGCAGTAGCTTTCTTCAGATGAACATGACAAAATCATTGACGCAAAGGTTTGACATTAAGATACATATTAATAGTTTGTTCAACTATACTAGTATCTATTCCTGTAATTTCCTTATAATACCAGGAAAATACGTCATGAAATTCACAAAAGAGAGAGTGATATGATTCAAGCTCTGATGGAGAACAAGATATATGGACATGAATATCCTCTATAATGCCAGTGTAATGTTCCAAATTTTTATGGAACATTAATTTTTGATAGGAGATGAATAAAATGGGTAGGGGACGCATTATTTGCATGAATTGATAATAAAAATCCTCTAAGTATGAAAGAGGATCATATTTGGAGCTAGATTTCACACCTCTATGTGTGAAATGAGGTTTTTGCATACATGCTTGGCCAAGGCTGACCAAGTCAAACTGCATTGGCATGAGTTGGAAAGCACTAAGTGGGACAATGTAGGAGGGAAGCTTCTAGAGGAAGGAAACCCTAATTTGAAGTAGGGCCCATGGAGGGAAGGCTCATTTTTTTAAAAGAGGAGCAACGCAGCCATTGACATTATCTTTGATCATTTTTACATTTTAGTCTTGGAGACTTGTTGCTGCCTCTTGATGTTCAGCAGAGCTGTAGTGCCTTCGGGCACGAGGGAGTACTGTTTAGGAATTACTCTCCTTCTTGAGTAGCTCATGAAGGATTGCACTCCATTCCCCATATTTAGGCATTCAGGCCATATATTCAGCCATCTACATTAGCACAGTTTCTACAGCAGATATTGTGCAGTGTTGCTGGGTGTTGCTGGAGAGGTTTCCACACACCATCCGGAGCTATTTTTTTAGTGGAAAGAGGTTCCATCCATTGGGAGATCAGTAAAGGAGGTTCTTGAGAATATCCCACCATATTTGGCATCGGGCCAACCACATTCCATCATTGGAAGCGTAGTCCCTCTCTTAGACAAAATTTTTCTGGGTGAATATTTGTTGTAAGGGATTAGCAGATTTTGGAGGGGAAATCTTGGGTGAAAGGATCAGCCTTTTACTTCAGGTTTTCATTGCAGAAGGGCTCTTTTTCTAAAGAATTTATTTCATCCTTCTCCATCCATTTCTAGTTCTTGGGTTGCAGCGGCTACTACAACTTCGGAATTTTGTATATTCATCATTTCGGCATAGATTTCAGCCAAGACTCTTAAAGGATTGTTGTATTGTATTTTCAGGGGTTGAGAGCTTGCTCCCCTCCCCTGTTATTTGAGCATATCATTGTCATATCATTGTATTTCCATTATTTATGTATCAGTCTCTCATGTAACTAAGCATTCATGGCCTAGGGATTTCTATATACAGTAGTATTTCTCATATGTGCATGTACAATTATCTTGAGGCTTGTTGTGCCTTGCTTGAGTGATCATTTCCTCAAGGAGTTGTATATTTTATTGATGCTATGATATAATATGATGGCCATTGAGTTCTACAGCATTTCATGTGTATATGATTCACTGCTATCTATCATTTTATGTATTTTTTATTGCTATAGCTGCAATGTTGGGGTTATCTTAAGATATTCCCAATCTTATTGTGCTTCCCTCTTGGGGATATTGTCCCTTGACAATCACTCTATAGAAAGAGTCTTCTAGTGGGCCAGGTAGCCTCTGGAGCTCGTCCTTTTTTCAAAGGTGACAAATCCAGTAAATTCCCCTGCAGTCTATCTCTGGAATAGATTTGCTTTGTCGATTCACAATGTTTCTAAAAAAGGAACATTATAGTGGTATCAAAGCATCAAACTGGCACAGCCTGTGAGTTTGATTTCAGAGGAGAATGATGAAGAAAATGAGCCTAGAATCATCTATTTTTGAATAAAGAAGAGCCTCCCTAAGGAGGAGAAAAAGAAAAAGGGAGAAGAGGAAGGTCCATGCACTTTCTATTGTCTTGAAGACCAGCATGGGAGATGCTTGGATTTTCAGATCTTAAGCAAGTACCTGGGTGACTATAAACCCCATTCTGCATCATTTAGGGGAGATACAATGTTCCCACAGTCTATTTAGCAGATGGAAAAGAGAAGGACCTATGGAAAAGGAGAAATCAGAGGCAATAAGCTTCTATTGTCTACATTTTATGGGGTTACTTCAGCTAGAGCTTGGGAGAAGTTGGAGGCATTTTATTTGTTTCACTCAGTGGTAGAGAAAGAAGTAGTGGAGATGGAAGCATTGCACATGGAGGAGGAAACCTATGTTTGGTGGTTCAAAACCTTGGTCTATTTAAGGGTGAGTTATTTTTTAGTCTTTGCTCAAAGGTTGATCCAAACCTTTGATGGAGAAAGAACAAAGGAAGAGAAGCTCATACCACCATGGGAGGAGGATTGCACCAATGTATGAGGCAGCCATTTCATTAGAAGAAGAGGCCATTGCAGCCACACAATAAGGTCCCAAGATCCACCGAGGTATGAGTAAAGTTCCACTTTCTATTTCGGCAAATAATCTTAAGGATGGTGGAATTTCATATGAAGAGGTCCAAGGATCAAACCATATGGCCACTTTAGGGCCTCATGTTTGTAATGCGCTGTGAAAAGGGTTCAAGGAGGAGAAGAACCCTCATCCTCATGCATATTTGATGATTTTAATTCAGCCTTCAAGGTGGGATTGTAAACTTTTGGAGGATGAATTAAAACATGACACCTCCAGGGAGAATCATGAAGCAAATTGTAAAACAAGAGGAAGAGACAGTTGCTACATCATTGGAGGAATCAACAATGCTGTTGAACATGGGTGGAGAGGAGACATCACCTCCATCACATTTTTATCCTCATAGATCGAACATAGTCATGGGAGAGATGCCTTTCTTAAGGGGTCTCCAAGGAGCTGCATTTCAAACTCTCATGAAATGGAAAGAGCAAGAATTGATTTGAGAGGATGGTAGCTCTCATGGGAGGAGTACCAAAAGAATGGAAAGAGATGGCAGGATACTTGCATCATTGAGTAGCATAGAGTATGGATGCATGATGTTGATATGATACTCATATCATCTATTGTGTCTTCATCACATGAGTTGTATGATGGAAGTATGGGAGGGCAGCAAAATAATTTGTTGCTTTACTTGGGAGAGCAAGGGAAAAATTTCTGTCATACTTTGCATAATGTTGCAGGAGGAGGAAATGAAATTATCTCCTTGGGTTTTGATGATAGAGAGGTACTTCCACCTTGGGAGGGGCTTCTTATGTATTGCAACATTATGAAATATATCTTTGACAAAGAGCATGTCAAAGAATGGAGCTTGGTATTGATGAGAGCCTATGGGCAAAGGCCAACAACGTTGTCTCTTTGGAGCAGTGACCTATTGATGAAGTGTGCCCAATGGAAGTGTGGTGGATCCATAACCCATAGGTCCCAGGATCATTTCATATTTGCTGCACTTGATGGAAAAAGAGGAGGTGAGATGGATGAGGTAGTAGATGGATTCATATACTACTATGATACATTCTTCTTGACTTGGATTCCCAAGCATGAGAAGAAGGATATTCTTGCAGCACCTAGTTCATTTCTCTTCATGGGAGCATGCCAAACAACCATGGAGGGTTCATTCATGGATCCATACATCATATTACTCCAGATATATGGTAAGAAATATGTTTTTACATTGGCTAATTTGTATACTCTTATCATTATTTTGCAATGCATGGCTCTACAAGAGGGAAAGCTTTTCAGATTGCTCCATGGATCAAAATTGGGCCAATTTGTATGATGGAGACAGCCATCCTTTATATGGCCTTGGGCAAGTGTTTTATTTCATGTATGATCAGTTTATACCCTCAGCCATTTTATATTCATCAGTAGCTATCATGACATACATATCTATTCATGTAACACAAAACAACTTGCCATGTGATTTTCTAAAGCAACAGTTTGGAAAACTGCGCTGTCACTTCTGGGAAAACTGTTGGTACATTCTTGCAACACATGAAACCTTCATAATTTTCCTCATTGTATTTATGATCATGAATTCCTTGCTGATGTGGATCATATTTTTATAAGAAGCATTATTATGAGAAAGGCACATGAGTTGGATGTGTCTTTGAGTGAGAAAAACTCTCACATTTTCTACAGTGCATGTTCTAAAGGGAACATGAGAGGAGGCATGGCTACAGCCACATATTTGCTTAATTTTGGGGGTAAGCCATGGTCTTGGTAATTTTATCCATCCATTTTATGTATATGGGAAGGTTTTTGACCTTATGTTGCTGATTCACTCATCTATTTACTATTTAGTGGTAGATGTGATATTTGTTGTTGTGCAGTACTTGCCATGTTATTTTCTGCAGCTACAGTGGATGAGGTTTCATTATAACCCTATGAGGCATTTTTTGCACCTTTCTGCACATGGTATAACCTATAGAAAACATGTCATGTGGGAATTCTATGGTGATCTTGTCTTATTCATCATAGATGACATGTCTTGGGCCAGCTAGATTATCATTGATGGAGGGGAGATTCTTGGGGGATTACTCTTCATTTTTCCATTTGAGGGCAATAAATTTGCAGCCCAAGATCAGCATACACTTCACAATTGTCATAAGTGGGGGAGAGGACAGCATGGGGAAAGTTATAGTGGTTTCCATGATCAGATTTCAGCCCACCTTCATTTCTGGAGCTCAAGGTCGAGGGAGATTTTCCATGAGTTGCCCTGTTGGGAGGCAGCTTATTTTTTTGATTGATGGCTTGGGGATGAGAGATTAATATGAGGATGATAAGTCCCATTATATATCAGATCTCATTCCTCAAGGAGGCCCTTAGATAGCTATTGTTCCTTCATGGATATTTGTTTCTACAAGATAGCAATTTTGGGAATGTTCACCCCGGGGCTAGATTGCATATGTGGGAGGGACAGTTTGGAGACTTGATTGCTGATATGGCATCCTTTTCTTGAAGAGATCATCACATAAGGATTCCGTAGGAATAAGGGTAGAAAGAAACTCAGTTTATCCTTGCAATTTATTGAGGGAAAACAATATTTTGAGAGGGGAAGACTGTAATGTTCCAAATTTTTATGGAACATTAATTTTTGATAGGAGATGAATAAAATGGGCAGGGGACCCATTATTTGCATGAATTGAGAATAAAAATCCTCTAAGTATGAAAGAGGATCATATTTGGAGCTGGATTTCACACCTCCATGTGTGAAAGGAGGTTTTTTCATACATGCTTGGCCAAGGTTGACCAAGTCAAACTGCGTTGGAATGAGTTGGAAAGCACTAAGTGGGACAACGTAGGAGGGAAGATTCTAGAGGAAGGAAACCCTAATTTGAAGTAGGGCCCATGGAGGGAAGGCTAACTTGTTTAAAAGAGGAGCAAGGCAGCCATTGAGATTATCTTTGATCATTTTTTATTTGAGTCTTGGAGACTTGTTGCTGCCTCTTGCTGTTCAGCAGAGTTGTAGTGCCTTTGGGCATGAGAGAGTCATGTTTAGGAATTCCTCTCCTTATTGAGTATCTCATGAAGGATTGCAATCCATTCCCCATATTCATGCATTCATGCCATAGCTTCAACCATCTGCATCAACGTAGTTTCTGCAACAGATATTGTGCATTGTTGCAGGGGAGGTTTCCACACACCATTCGGAGCTAGTTTTTTAGAAAAAAGAGGTTCCATCCATTGGGAGATCAGAAAAGGAGGTTCTTGAGAATATACCACCATATTTTTCATCCAACAACATTCCATCATTGGCAGTGCAGTCCCTCTCTTAGAAAATGTTTTTCTGGGTGAATATTTGTTGTGAGGGATTAGCAGATTTTGGAGGGGAAGTCTTGGGTGAAAGGATCAGCCTTTCACTTAAGATTTTCATTGGAGAAGGGCTCTTCATCTACAGAAAATATTTCAGCCTTCTCCATCCATTTCCATCTCTTGGGTTGCAGCAGCTACTGCAACTCTGGCATTTTTTATATTCAACATTTTGGCATAGATTTCAGTCAATCCTCTTAAAGGATTGTTGTATTGTATTTTCAGGGGTTGAGAGCTTGCTCCCCCCCTCCCCCCCCCTTATTTGAGCCTATCACTATCATATAATTTTATTTTCATTATTTATGTAGCAATCTCTCATGTAACTACACAGTCATGGCCTAGGGCTTTCTATATACAGCAGTATTTCTCATATATGCATGAACAGTTTTCTTGAGGCTTGTTGTGCCTTGCATGAGTGATCATTTCCTCAAGAAGTTGTATATTTTATTGCTGCTATGATATAATATGATGGCCATTTAGTTCTCCATCATTTCATGTGTATATTATTCACTGCTATCTATCATTTGATGTATTTGTTATTGCTGTAGCTACATTGTTGGGGTTATCTTAAGAGATTCCCAATCTTGTTGTGCTTCCCTCTTGGAGATATTGTCCCTTGAAAATCACTCTATATACAGAGTCTGCTAGTGGGCCAGGTAGCCTCTGGAGCTCATCCTTTTTTCGAAGGTGAAAAATCTAGTAAATTCCTATGCAGTCTATCTCTGGAATAGATTTTCTTTATCGATTGAAAATGTTTCTGAAAAGGGAACATTAAAGCCAGGTTTGGCGATAGAAATGGTTTCTTCAATATTTTACATATTTCTCTCAGAATCCATTGCATGAATGGGAAAATAATTTGAAAATAAATTTCTGATGGATGGGTGATATAGTTCACTAAGATTATTTTCTTCATAATCAGGAAGATGGGAATGATGATGATAATCTTCCCATGGTTCTCCCTCTGACATCATGGCTTCGAAAATATTCTCATATGTCAAGAAAATTGAGGAAAATGGATCAGATGGAGTACCAAAATCTAAGGAACAATCAACCCAAACACTCAGCGACGCTGATTTCGGATTTGTTGCCCAAGCCATATATATTGATTTCTATGCCAGCTCAATAGGGCTAGGTGGTAAAAATTCATCCAACGTAGAAATTTCAGAATCACCCGTACTCTTCCTTAATCCAGATAGAGTGGAAGAGATCATGTAGCAGGTCTCTATACTTGAAATTTCTACCGTCATCATGGGCGACGGTAATGCAAAGGTTACCATAAGAGTGGAATCATTTAAGAGTCCTACACTGATGTTTTGAAGCTCCAGTTGGGGTATGTGAACGAATGGAACACTTCCAGTTACAATTGAAGCAGAGGCAAAGAAGGATAGTTGATTAATGACTGTGATTGTACCTTTATGTGGAAAGGAAATCATTCTAAAATATGTAGAAACAATGGCAGTCATTCCATATACCCATGGCCTTCCAAGTAAAATATTATATTTAAGGGGTCTATCAACAACCTCAACATCAATATTCATTGTTTTTCCCCCTAGTTCAACATGCCGGTTATTAATAATACCACAAGGTTTATATGTACATCCATTAAATGCCTTCAATGTCGTTGATGATTGTGATAAGCGTGGCGAGCCAAGTGACTTCCAATAGTTTAGAGACATAATGCATGTAGATTCTCCCTCATCAGTAATAGTGTGATGAACAAGGTTATTGAGAACATTTACCTGTACGGAGAATGCCAATTCTTCTGGTAGTTGCGGCACATAGCCCATATGATTAAAGATGAAAAGATTAGAATCAGTCAGATCAATTCCACCAATAGCCAACAATAAAGCTTGTTTTTGGGAGGGAAAATTTTGTCATACCTTAAGAGCAGACATAGCTGAAGGGGATTGAGCCAAATATTCAAATATATTATAATTTTGTGCATCTCTTGCTCGAGGATTATATGTTGATTTATGAATTAATCCCTTTGGTGGCTTGATTGTCAATTCAGGAATAGCAGTAGGTGGTACTGATTATGTAGATGGATTCATTGTCAAGGTAGTAGGCTAATGAATGTCCTGACTAACATAATATTTATTTCGCATAGACACAAAAATATTTGTTGAAGGTTTTGTGACAGATAACATTAACACTTGGGAACTAGGAGAAATATTCGTAGCAACCATGTTTGTGTTTGGATTTGGAAATGGGTCTGTCAACATAGCTGATGCATGGGAAGTCTTGACGATTTTCGAGACTTTAGCACGGTGAGGAAAATCCATAAAAAAGTTTTCCTCATTATAGATTATGCATGGATAACGAGGTTTCTAAGGTCCAGAAGGTTTATCAGATGATCTTACCTGCGGGTTAGAAGTTTTATTTTTCTTTGATTTCCCCTTTTTCTTTCTTTTTGGTTTCTTGTCATGTTTTCCTTTGTTAAAGGACACAACATTAATTTCAAAAGTAGGAGAAGGATTATATGGAGTATGGTGGTGTGTTCTTGCAGTGCCTATCAAGTCGTCTCCGGCATGAGAGTCCTTTAATTGAGGAGGAACATTGAAATTAGATCTTGGAGCATTACCAATTTTTTCATAGAGCTTGCCAAACTGAGTGTAAATCAGGTCTAAATATTGTGCACAAGCAATAACTTGCTCTTCTATGATGACACCACCCTTAGCCACATCCTTAGTTATAGATGGTAATAGGGACTTAATGAACCATTCAACAAGGAGATGATCTGTATCAAAGGTCTTAACCATTCAACGACGACGACACCACTCATAAAGATGATCAGAAATGTGAGTTGCATTAGCTTTTTTGAAATTATTCAAGAGTTCCGTTCTAGTTTCATATCTAATGGGTAACTTGAAATGAGTCAAAAATACAATATCTAGGCTATGAAGTTGTCAAAAGAAGCTCTTGGTAATTCAATGTACCATTTGGCAGTCAGACCTGTGAGAATACGCTAGAAAAGATGTAGTCGAACAGAATCATCATTCAGAGAGTTTGATGAACACCATAAATGATGAGTCATAACATGAGTCGACGGATCTTCTCCAAGGTTTCCATTGAACTTAGGAATATCTGAGGGTAATTTGTGAGGTATCATTGGCCACCAAGGATCATAGTTGATTGGATCATTGGTTAACCGATTTAAATCTGGTAACTCTAAATTTGCAACAAAGGGAAACTTTCTATTAAGTTCAAGTTGAGTATAGCCAGGGTAAGATGGAATTTCTTGAGAAAAAATCCTTTGAGCACCAACATAAGGAATCTGCTGCTAGTAACCTAGATAGGGGTTGTTTTGCATAGCAAATGCTTGAGGATTCTGTTGACCAAAACCTGGATATGATACTTGTTGAAAAGGTTGAAGCATTTGCGCCTGAGGTTGCCAAGCAATCTGTCCACCAATGTTATTACCAAAATTAGGATAAATTGGATTCGTTTGATATGTATAACCAGGTTGCAGTTGCGACATCCCATAAAATGGTAGACTAGCTTGTGAATAAATGATTCCTGATACAGGTTGTTGTAAATTAATCAAAGGATTTGGAGTCTGTGGACCCAACAATAGTTGATGATATTGAGTTGAAGGACCCACTTGATAAGGTTGATGTACAACATTTTGATTCTGTAACAGGGGTAAATATGTATTAACAAGTGGTAATGAAGTGGGTATAACAGGTTGAACTAGTTGATATGAGTGTACAACTGTTTGTGGTTGGATAGGCAGAGTGGGCTTCCATTGAAAAAAATTCGTTTCAACAATAGATTGACCAAAAAGTGATGGAGTACTATCATATTGGGTGGCCAAAGGTTTCCCACCAGCATGAGGAGGATAATAGGATGGAAAATATTTATCTCCAAATGCTGGGAGTCCAGTTGATATGGTACTTAAAGGAATAGACCTAGAAGGACTGGCTTGATATTTCCCTGGTGATGTATATAATGAATCAAATTGTTCAGTACTTATGATAGGATTACCAGTTAAAATATTGGATGATGACATTGGTAAAGTCCATGGATTTGAAGATGCACCAGAGAAAATTATAGATAATGATTTGTAACCTAATGGGACCATAGGGCCACCATGAGAATATGACTCTCATGAAGTTGTGAACATCGATGGGGTAGCGAAGGCAGGAGATGATGTAATTGGAACAGTTGGCCCAACCGAAGATGTTGATTCAGTCATGCTTGCTTGACCAAAGGTATACCCTTTTGAATTGATGGGAATTTGAAAAGGAAAAGGATCAACAAAAGAAGAGGGTGTCGATTGAGAAAAAGACTCGTACAGGTAAAGGTCCTCCCCAAAATGGGTTGGAGTTAAAGATGTATTGTCTTGTGGGATTTCTTCAATTGCAATTAAACTAGGTGGAAGTATTTCACCGTTAGGCCCAAAGAATATTTCAGGTGGTTGACTGTGAGATATGGGAGATTCAATAGATACAAAATTTTGTGGGATGACCAAGGTAGGAACAACTTCCAGTTTTTCGACTTTAGGATTCAAATGTTTTGGCAAAGAAGAGACATGATCTGGATCAATTTGTGGTTGAACAATGTCGGGTCTAGAATGTATGGTGTCACTGATTGGAGGGATCGTGACCTTGGGTCTCTGTGAAGACTCTGTTTTGACAATAGTAGATGAATCAGGATGTGTAGAAACAAGTTGAGCTAACTCTAGTTTATGGGAAAATGATGTTTGACCATATGTACAGATTGTACTTGATTCGGCAGATTGTGATCACCTTCACCTACCAGAAGTAACTTTTGGTGGTAAAGGTGGTTTTAAAGCTAATCTATGCGAGTGATGGGGGAAAGAATTTTTTTCTTCCACGATTATTGATTTATTTTAACCAAAAACAAATAAACAAAATAAAAGGGTAATTCTAGGCAAAAGGGTTTACCAAGAAACTATGAACTGTAGAATACCTCCTGGTGAACCAAGAAGTACGGGCAGCCAATCTCCCTGAATGTTGTGTTCGGTGTATCACAATTGACAAGGTGGCCGACTCGGTTCAGTATGGATGGATACCACCTAAAATTTGTCCTCCCAAATATACCCAAAGGTACATGGAGGCCCAAGTCCATATTAGTGCTATCTAATGTGAAACTGCAAAGTGAGATCACCCCTTTATACTTATCATACTATAACACTGCCTGATATACCAAAACGTATGTGGATGAGATACGATATACTTACGTATGTGGAGTGAGGTATCACATTTTGGAATGTATCGCGAACAAGCTAACGACAACTACCATGTTTTAAGACATCAGAAAACGTCTCTAGCCTAGACCTTCTAAATGTTATCGTTATGGTTCCAATGCTTTGTTATGTAAATTGAGATTAATTTTATGTTGATCTTGCTTAACAATTTTCCTTTCAAAGGTTCACCGCGATGATGTATTGGAAAATTCCTAAAATGCAATTAAGAATGAAAAGAAATATTTCACTTTCAGTTTTTTCAATGAATACCTAGCTACTAGAGGGAAAAAGCAATTAATTTGTGAGCAAACAAATCAGAAAAAACAAACTAATTGCAGATTTCCTAATTGTTCCTTTTTGCAAAACACACAAAAATCCTACATGCAAATGCAAGTTTTTATTTTTCAGTTCCTTTAATGTTATGAATGAAAAAAAGAAACCAAGTGCAATAAACCAACAAATCAAATGCTTTTTACTTTTGAGAAATGAGGAATGAAAACAACAATTTCTCTTTCGAAGGAAAAATGAGGAATTTGACAACAATTTCTCCTATTAGGAAATGAAGAATTTACGAAAATTTCCTATTTTGAAAGAAAATGAGCTTAATGAGACCATAAAAACACTTCGAAATATATATATCAATGATAAAGAAAAACGTTTTTAAACAAAAATTGAACAAATTTTCTTTCAAAGGAGGAAGAAATATATA
This sequence comes from Pinus albicaulis, assembly GCA_034641835.2. NCBI lineage: Eukaryota > Viridiplantae > Streptophyta > Pinopsida > Pinales > Pinaceae > Pinus > Pinus albicaulis. The sequence goes on from CM076580.1 coordinate 1,164,736,476, forward strand.
GATTCACTAGTCAATATGAGGTTTAAACTTTTCAAAACATAGCACCAAACACACTAAATCAATATGCAAAGAAAAATTCAAGGGAATCTGGATGGTTTCAGGAGTCAATGTAGTCTCTAAGGTGAGACAGTGCTCCGCAACACAGGCTTGAAAGGGAGACAATGCTATGCAAAGCACTGTGTCCTGTCCAAGAGTGCATTGGGCGCAGTGTATAAGGAAAAACACCACTGTTTAAGAAACTTCTTTTGAAAATTAATATCTGAAAAATTTTGATATTTGTGAATAACAACTACTGGGTGGATAAATAAGGCAAATCAGAGGCTAATTCACCTAGATCTAAGAGAAATTCTCCCTAGCGGAGTCGCCAATTTTCTGGGCAGAATTGTGAATTATGGATTAACACGCTTCCCTAGATAGGTGATAGTCTAGAACAATAGATTAAAGACTATATGACTAGCTTTCCTAACTCAGAGCAGACACATAGAAAGGATTAGAGGCTTAGTTTTAATCCAAGCACTTCTAAATGGCTCATTCTATCACTTCCATTGTAGCTTCAAATTCAAGCGGTTTGTGCGAAAGGCTTCCTATAAGAAAGAACACTCAAAGAGTAGAACATAGCAATAATACAGATTTCTATTCAAGTTATTTATCTAAATCGGTAAAGCATAAACCATATACATCAACTAAGATCTTACAATATGGAAAATCAAAGCCAATAATGATGCATATAGGGAAAATTAAGTTGCATTCTTTATTGATGATCAGTATGATGATGATTATGTTCTCCAAATAGAAGCTAATCTTGTAGATAAATCAACACTTGGTTTGTGGGAGGAAGTTCAGTTTCAGCAGCTTAAAAATAGTGATTAGCCGATGCATATCAGCTATGGCAGAGATGAGGAAAGTCTAGAAAATTTGGAAGTGAAGGATCGTCGCCTCTTTATTTTACTTCATTTCATTTCATCAGAGATAATTTTCATGCGATCATAAATCAATAGTAATTGAGTTTTCATCTAATAAATTTTTTTATCAGAGCTCCTTACCCTTGTGTTTCTCCTCATTAACAAAAATAAGAGAAAACTATAAGAAAGAAGATAAGAGAGTGGTCAACACTATAAATGATGAACATTCTCCTGAATTGGTTGAGGAAATAATTTGAGACATAGAATCCTCCTTAGCTCCAGATTTGTAGCCACCAAATGCCATTGAATTTCAGGTTGCAGATGAAGGTTTGGAAGTTGAATCACATGATCCAAAGATGCAATATGATTCTGTACCACTATGTTTTGAAGCATTTCAATTTTTAAAGAAAAAATTTCATAATATCTATAAATAAAAGGATGAGCATCCTGTAGAGTGTCATGCAGTCTCATTGGGACCAATGGAAAATAGGTTGCAACAATATTTTCAAGTTTTTCATGAACCTATAGCTGATGTGTTGGATGATATCTACAGTAAAAGTCCTTCTCCATTAGCTAAATTTGAGCCTGAAAAGAGTGTTGATATAAACTTGATCCGAGAACCGACTTCATTGTTTCGTTGAGCAGGTGTTTCATAACAAAGCTCATACCAAGGTTTGCAGTCATATTAGGAGAGCAATGAATAATATTCTTGTTTTTTCGTTGACCATCAAGAAAAAATAGTCATTCACGAGTTTCAGGATTCTTTTGTCAACTTGCTGTAGTAATCAATGAAAGAAAGCACAGATGTTAGGAAAAATTTAAAACCAAGGTACGAAGGCTACCTGGAGCAGAGAGATAATATATTATATGGGCCGGAAATCAATATGTATTCCTATAAATATCCTTTTGGAGCATTCTTGAGGTCACCCGGTGAGCTCATGCTTTTCAATTTCATCAAGATTCAATCTGTTGACAAGTTCTCACGGGAGTTTCCTTTTAGTAGTTCATTCTTCTTTCTCATAACCAAGCACTTGCTGAAAATTCAAATAGCAGCTAGAATTCTTACATGGTTGCATTGTTTGTTCCATTTCACTTGATCAGGTGATGAATGGATCGATTGGAGTAGGTTTTGTTGAATAAGATCAATTCTGAACATCTTTTCCAGTTTGTTAGTTGTGTTTTAGTCTCAGTCAGATCAGTTTATTGAGTCAAGGTTATTTCAGTATTCAATTTGGTTTTTAGCTATCGACTCCATGCCCAATGGATAGGAACTTGGTCTACGGTGTTCTTGGCACCTTCAAGGAGCTACCATCCCCAGCTGGAGCCAATGTTAGTGTCAGCATTTTTATACTTCCACCAGGGATGAAAACACATTTTGCATGTGCATCTTAGGTGTCCCACTCTAAATAATTTTCAATCATTCCATTAGGTCATGATATAAAATTGTTCCACTAGTGGTTTTTCTTGTAAAATTTCCCATTTTCCTTCAAAAATATATTTATTTTTTGACCCACTTCCATGTCTTCATCATGCTGAAAACAAGTCTGCTTCCATTTCACTTTTAGTCAAAATCACTCATTGAGACAATTTTTTATTTTTTATTTCTCCATTAGGTCACTAGGGTTTCATTAGGCCAGCTCATTGAAATGTCTCATTGGCATAAAAGGGCAAAAGAAGGTGTGAAGGTGATCCAAGAAAAACTCATAATTTTCTCCAGTCTTGTTTACCATGTAAAGTTACATTTCATTTTTGTAATTTTTCATCTTAAAAATGGCATTTTGAGATAAAAACAGAGATGTTTTTTATGTTCTAAGTTTATGTAATTTTAAAGTCACTATATGTAATAAACTAAAAAATATTTTCCTATTCCTAGCTAATGACAATTTCATGAAAAGATACAAAGATCATGTCAAAGCATCCAAAGCACTAAAAGCATCAAAAATTGTTGTGAAAGGTTAATGAGAAAAAAATGAAAATGTGGGCCCCAATCATTCAAAATTCAAAACCATTCAAAGTATAAAAGCCCATTTTCCCAAAGAAAACCTCATTTGTTCATTTCCAAGAGGAAAAAAATGCAACTTGGAGGAAGAAGTTTGAGCAAGAAGAAAAATTGGAGAAATTTGTTTGGCGTTGCACTCCTGGGTAAGGCACTGTGCATAGGCCAAAGGCATTGCACTGAAGACAATTCAGGCAGTGTTAAATTCAACGGTGATACGCTTATGAGAAGGGCGCTGCACATAGGCTAGAAAACTCCTAAAATATTCCCAAATTTTAAAATTTGTCTCTTTTTCCCTAAATCAGGTAAGTCAACCCTCTTTCATCCCTTTTCCTTCATTTTATGCTTATGCGTAAAGTTTCATATTTGCATGAAATCACAAGCAAACTCTAGTTTTCCTAAAACCCTCATCCCCATGAAATAATTTCCCTAAAAGCCTTGGTCCCAGAATCATTATCCCTAGACCCTACTACTTCACCCCATACTCCCAAAAACACTAAAAATACCCATCCCTAAGTCCCTTTACCCTTTTCCATTAAAGCCCCAAATTCTAGTATTTTCACTCTTTTCCCTAGATTTCCCCATACCCTTGACCTGTAATTAAATTTTCATTTTCATCCCTCTTCATATTTTCACTTCCCATAACCTCGTAAATTTTTGTAACCCTCTTCCCCATCTCTCTTGATTTTTGTGGCTCTATCTCTACTTCCTAAAGCCCTCATTTCATCATTTCTTTCCCTGCTCCCATTCCCTTCACTCCCTCACTCACTCTCCCTTTTCTTTCTTTTTCCCTAGGGTTTAAAAAGTGCCAAAGAAACAAGAATGGAGAGAGAGGACATATATTATAGAGGGGAGGAACATAGTGATGATGAGTTTGAGCTAGATGAAAACATTAGGAAAAGGCCAAAGACAAGATGCCTCAAAAGAGCATCGGAGAAGGAAAAGCAAGAAACTAAAAATTTGACTATTGACCAGCTGTTGGCAAAGTAAATTGAATACAATAGATAAGTGTGGCTTAATAGAGTCAAAATTCACCTGGAGAAGCGGCCATTGAAAGCGAACAAAGACAATTAGATTCTCAGGCACATGGCCCATAACTATCAGACTCGAAACAAAATTGGCAATATCAAGGTCAAACAAATGAACGATAAATTAAGGAAGATCTGTAAGGGCAAGAAAGGAGGTAATAAAGTAAATATTCTTGATGAAGCCTCCTTAGCTCAAAATTGAAATTTGGTGGTGGTCCCATCCCATGAATTTTTAGAAATTTTCAAAATTTTGAAGTTTTTTGCGTTTTTTTTTTTGGCAATTTTGGAAAAGAACAGGAAATTCTGCCCTATGTGCAGCGCCTTGCCACTACGCTTTTTCTTGGGGAACCTAATGAGAAAAATGAAGACATAATTAGGCTCATAATGATGAGGACATACCCCATGTACTATTTCTAAGCATTTAGAGGAAAATTGGTCAGGAAAAAGGGCCAAAAACACCCAAAAAATCATGTTTCTGCCTCTTTTTTAGGATGGCATTGCGCTTAGAGGAAGTATTGGGAGAATGCAGTTTTTAGGGGTCAAATCAAATCCTAATCACAAAAATAAAATATCTGGAAATTAGACAAGACAGGCTTTCCAATGAGCTAACATGAGCTCAATTTGGACATCGAGATGTCAGCCACAAGTGACTTGCAAACAACCAATATTTTCCTCATTGGCACTGCGCATAGGACAAATTTTGTTTGTTTTCTCGGTTTCATTAGTTTTCAGGAATGAAAATTTTACTCATGTAAATTTGAATTTTTAGTGATGTAATAAGTGGTTGGTGATCTAATTATGGTTTATCTAAGTTAGATACACTAGGTAAATGGCCTCAATGACATGTAATGAATGAGTTTGCTCAAAATTTGGGATGAGTCAATTTGACCACCCTATTCTCTAGTTGTTAGTTCACTCTTTCTTCGAAAATCTCCTCCTCTCATGGATTTGACCCCCCGAAGCTAGGGTGAGTTGGTTTGAGGTCTCTATCATGTATTTTCTCAGTCATTAGTAGGGGTTGGACTCAGTTGGATGTTTGTCCTTTGAAGAGACATACTTTGTGTAATGTTCCCATATTAGCTTCAGCTAATTGGAACATTAGTGTTGCCTTATTTATTTTTTATTTCATGATTAATGAATAAATTGTGAATGAGGACATATAAAACTCCTAAAAAATAAGAATAAATCAATACCTATGTGAACATAGACATATCTGGGCTATTTAAATTATATCTTGCAGGTGTGAAAGAGGCTAAATCACAAGAGGGGATCCTATTTGACCAAGTCAAACAGCGCAGTCTAGATGCATTGAACCTCTTTGAGGGACAACACAGTTATATAAGGACGTTGTAATGTGAAAGGGGTTAAGTGATTCAAGGTGGTTTAGGGTTTCTCAAGACTCCTATCTTCTAAAAGGAAGAGGAGGGAAACATGAGGAGGTTGTTGAAGACATTGTTTCTGAAGGTCTGTCTGCTTAGACATCCCTTGTTGGGCATTCCTATTCAAGAATCCCACCTCCTTCCTTGAGTAGCTCTTGGAGGAGAATTGTGCTAAACTTCTCCACTATCAGGCTTGGGCCAAGTTTCACCTTACATTACAGTGCTTGTGATGATTGAGGGTTCAACTAGCTTCTGAGTTGTAGCAAGTGGAGATCTAGATCTACTCAGATCTAGAGGATAGCAATGGCTCCTTTCAGTGAGAGTGTCATTTAACCTCCTGAAAGTGTTCATTTACTGACTATACTTCAGATCCATATCTTGGCATCAGGCCAAATCATATTTAGAAGCTACAGCGCTATCTATCTCCCTAAGACAACATTATTTGCAGATCTACCACTGCTAGGTGCTTTGCTTCCATTTTGGAGGAGAGATCTCTGGTGTTGGGATTCTTTCTTCACTGAGGTGATCCATAGATTGGACAACCAATATATGTTATGTTTCAAATATAATATGCTATGGACTGGTATTATTCAAAATTTCTGAATCATTCTGCAGATATGAAGTTTTAGATCTCAGATCTAGTCCCTGTGTTTCATGTTTTGAGCAAATCCCCAAGGGGAATGTATAGATCAGCTTTTATTGTGCATGGATCTATATTACATATATATTTTTATGTAATTATCTGATATAGATCTTAAGAATCAATAAAATGGTGCTTCATCCCTGAAAATTACGTTGTCACTGTTATGCAGTCTTTTTACATGGTTGCAACCCCTCTTTCTTAAGGATTTCTTATGTATTCTTTCATTCTTCTCCTGTAAAGTGTATGCGTTATTTCGCTGAGCTTATTTGTGAATTTTAAGACTTATTTCAGTCATACTTAAGAAAACCAAGCTCACATGCTTCAGTAAATTTCTGCATAAATCTAGTCTTGGGAAATCAGGGTTTTCTAACCTAGTTAGTAGAGGAGGAACTGTTTAACTTAGAAATTTTTTATTTTTTTTTCTGAAATTCGACATGGAAGTCCCTCACAACCATATATATCATATCCAACCATTTAACCCTCTTATTTTTACGCATATCTCTTAATACACTCGTTTTAGGGCCTAAATCCTCACTTTTCCCCACCTTTTGCCTTGTAAAACGCTGTATAACTTTTCTGATATCTATTTTAATGAATTTTAAGTGTTTTAAGATCTGTATGAGGTATATATATGAAGCTCAAAATTTTTAATAACTCATATTATTCCCAATCTGTAGTTGTTTCCTGAAAAAGGGATATTACAGTGGTATGAGAGCATGATATTTGGTTCAGCCTGTGGCTTCAAGCCAAAGTGCTGAATCCCTAAGAATTAAGATTTAAAACCCTATATATAGATTTTTCTGATGTTCAAGTAGCCTCTGGATCTCATCCTTTGTTCAAAGGTGGCATATCCAGTAAATACCCCTGTAGTCAATCTTTGGAATAGAATCTTGATATCCTTGAAAAGGGAAATTTTCAGTAGTATTCCAGCAAGGAGAAAGGTCATAATGATGAATAGTATGATTTTTTTCTCATCAGCTTTCAGATCTAAGAATAACCTCTCCAAGGAGGTTGAACAAGAAGAAGAAAGAAGAAGCAGTGAAACTCCTTGAAAGTTTCAAGAGAAGAAAGATCTTCTGATCAGATCTACAAGATCTATACATGAGGAAAATTTTGAATCCTCATCTCATGGATATGTGCACTCAACCATATCAGCTAAGCTTCAAGGTTATGTCGGTGATTTCTTCATGAAGAGGAAGAAAGGAGGTGTATCTATGAAGGAGAATCTTAGGGAGTATTTGGACGAGTATGAAGCTCAATCCAAGGAGTTCAAAGATGATTTTAATTTCCAAGGGTTCTGCAAGATCAAGGAGATAAAAGGCACAAAGAAGGATTAGCATGACATGGGTAGATTTTATCTATCTATCTTTGATGGATCACCTAAATTTCCAGCCAGGGTTTGGGTGGAGGAGCTAAACGTCTTTGTGCAACAATATCAAGTCTCTGAAATTGAAGCCATCAAAGTAGCAGCACTACATTTTGAAGGTAAATCTTATGCTTGGTGTTTGTTTGAATCATTTTCCTTGAAGAATGCCAATATACCTACTTATGCAAGGTTTATTGAAATATTGATAGAAAGGTTTGATGAAGCTCCATGTGTATCATCTTCTGTTGATACTGTCAAACCACATCAGATGAATCTTTTGCATGAGTTGGAAGGGTCTATGAATCCAACTCCATTTCTGAAGGCCATGGAAGAAGGTGTAAGTTTTCTTAATGGCTTGCCAAGGGCAAGATCTCCATTTAGTGAAGGGTCCTCTTCTCAAGAGGGAAGCATGAAGGTTTCTCCTTTAATAGATGACCAAGATCTAAGGTCTCTTATTGATGGTGAGACAATTTCAGTTGTCAAAGAGGAGGAGAAGACAGGAGGTCATAACGCAGCCACAACAAAAGCACCTCAAGCACCTCATGAAGATGAAGTTGGAGCACTTTCTCTAATAGAAGAAACTCTTGCACTCTTGCAAGGAGTTCCACAAGATCTCACACATAGAGCTCTTCAGCAGTATGTACCATCATTGTCAAATGATGAGATCTTGATGATAAAGGAAGGAAGAGATGAGGAAGAGCATCTCAAGAAGAAGAGCATATACCCTTTTCTAATTCAAGGGTTGGAAGACCAAGGAAGGCAAGAGAATCCATGCAGCAATGGTAGGGGAAAATCTATCCACCTACATCCACATTCTTCTCTATGCCTTGATGCCTATTTGCAAGGAGACATTCCACTAGGAAGACCTCCTAATTGGAGGAAAAATAAAGTTTTCTCTCAACTATGGGTAGCATTTGCATACTTGGCTAATGAAGGAGCCTTGGGAGAAGCAAGCACAGCGCATAGGATCTTTCATGAATTTAGAAAAGAGGTAAGCAATTTTCTGAATAGGACATTGTTATCTTCCATTCATTCATCTGTGTTGAGAAATGGAAGATCAGAAATATATGAAGGTATGGATATGAGGATACATGGAAAAACCATATCTTTGGGGTAGCCCATGGTCTTATCACTTAAAAAAGAGATTTCTGAACATGACAAGAGGATCTTAACACTCTTGCATGCATGGGCCAAATTGAGGAAGTATTGGAGGACAAGAACTTTCCAAAGGGGAGTTGATTTCCACATGCTTCAATCTTGTCTTGAGGAAGATCAGCTGCAAGGAAGGTAGCGAAAGAAAGTTTATGGAACTCCAACATGTGACCTTGGCATCAAGTATGTCAAAGAGGAGAGTCATTACATGATAGGGGCTGCATTTTAGACATCTACAACGTTATCATTCCTGGGGAGCCTAGATCCTTATTGGGATTCCCAAATTTTGATGGAGTATAACAAGGACACTTTCACATGTGAGGTTCTTGATGGGAAGGTAATGAATGGGATGTATAAGGTAGCTAGAGGAGTCATCTATTTCCATAATCAAATTTATTTGGTTAAAGGCTCCAAGCTCAAGGATAAAATGCTGAATGCAACCTATGAGATCCTGCTTTCCAAACCTAGTGGTTTCATTGGAGCATATCATACTATCTTGGATGGATTCATGTGGGAGAGTTTCAAAGAAGAGGTGCACTCTCATATGAAGAAGTGCATGGACCATTTTTTAGATGAGGAGGAACATAGCTCTTGGGAATAATTATCATCTACACCTCTTTATTCATTGAGTGTAAAAGGAGGCTCATCCATGAGAAACCTTGCTGATTTTAAACAAGTGTATGACAAATATTATATTGCTGAATCTCATGATGTACACTTGTATTTTTCTAACACTCATTTGCAGGGCTTTGCTCCAAGAGGGAGCACTATTTATGATGGGCTTCATGGGCCACTTGAGGCCATGAAATTTATTGATGTTGATCATCCTTTGGAGGATCTTGAAGGGGAGATACACTTTCCATGGTGTGACTATTTTACGCCAATCATAAAGCACCTTCTCCAAGCATGCAAGAAGGATGGGGCAGCAAGCAAGTGTTGGAGGAAACATTTGTAATCTTATATTCCATGGCAGTTGAGGGTAAAACTGTGTTGGTTGCACATGAGGAGGAATATTCCTTCTCCTTTATCATAAATGGAAGCTAGCATGATCTTAATCATGATTCCACATGCTGAAGATGTTCTTATTCTTGGGAACATGGTTAGAAGAGAGACACATTTGTGGAATGTGTCCTTGGGGAAAGGAGTTTCCCACATTCTTTTCACTACAAGTTCTAGGGGGAGCATGGGAGACCATATGGCCACTATAACACATTACTTGTCTCTTTATGATGTGGACCATATGATTGTATGTAGCACTTGGAGCATGCCTCTCATGGAAATTTGGGAGGAGCTTCATTATGAGTTACCATGTTGGGAGGTAGTTCATTTAATTTGGATGATAGCATGGAGGTGGAAGACCTTCATTGATGGTGAAATTCCCCATTACGACCATCACTTCTCTCTTGATGAGGCCATGGATCAGAAAGAAGGTTTCCATATAGACCTTCCTTTACTTCATGATGAGAGCTATTTGGTTTATCTACCAAAGGCCACTTTGCACACTTGGGAGGAACCATTGGGAGATGGAATTATTGCAGAAAATTTGAAGCAATGATGGAAACTATTGAAGGAGGAGGCCACAAGAAGAAGGGGGGAGATTTTGCAGCCCTGACAGTTACTTGAGGACAAGTACCATTTGGGAGGGGGAGACTGTAATGTTCCTAAATTAGCTTTAGCTAATTGGAACATTAATTTTGCCTTATTTATTTTGTATTTCGTGATCAATGAATAAATTGTGAAGGAGGACATGTAAAACTCCTAAAAACTAAGAATAATTCAATGCCTATGTGAAAAGAGACATATTTGGGCTATTTAAATTATACCTTGAAGGTGTGAAAGAGGCTAAATCACAAGAGCAGATTCTATTTGACCATGTCAAACAGCGCAGTCTAGATGCATTGAACCTCTTTGAGGGACAACGTAGTTCTAGAAGGAGGTTGTAATATGAAATGGGTTAAGTGATTCAAGGTGGTTTAGGGTTTGGCAAGACTGCTATCTTCTAAAAGGAAGAGGAGGGCAACATGAGGAGGTTGTTGAAGACATTATTTCTGAAGGTCTGTCTGCTTAGACATCCCTTGTTGGGCATTCATGTTCAGGAATCCCACCTCCTTCCTTGAGTAGCTCTTGGATGAGAATTGTAATAAAATTCTCCACAATCAGGCTTGTGTTGAGTTTCACCTTACATTATAGCACTGCTCATGATTGAGGGTTCAATTGGCTTATGAGTTGCAGCAAGTGGAGATCTAGATCTGCTCAGATCTAGAGGATAGCAGTGGCTCTTTTTAGTGAGAGTGTCATTTAACCTCCTGAAATTGTTCATTTGTTGATTATACTTTAGCTCCATATATTGGCATCATGCCAAATCATATTTAGAAGCTACAACATTGTCTCTCTCACTAAGCCAGCATTATTTCCAGATCTACAGCTGCTAGGTGCTTTGCTTTCATTTTGGAGGAGATATCTCCGGTGTTGGGATTCTTCCTTCACTGAGGTGATCCATAGATTGGCCAACCAATCTATGTTCTATTTCAGATATTATCTGCTATGTACTGGTATTATTCAGAATTTTTGAATCATTCTGTAGATTTGAAGTTTTAGATCTCATATCTACTCCTGGAGTTTCATGTTTTGAGAAAATCCCCAAGGGGAATGTATAGGTCAGCTTTTCTTGTGCATGGATCTGTATTATATATATATATATATATATATATATTTATGTACTTATCTGATATATATCTGAAGAATCACTAAAGTTCTGTTTCAGCCCTGAAAATTATGCTGTCACTGTTATGCAATCTTTTTACATGGTTGCAGCCCCTCTTTCTTGAGGATTTCTTCTGTATTCTTTCATTCATCTCCTGTAAAGTGTATGATTTATGTCCCTGATTTTATTTGTGAATTTTCAGACTTATTTCAGTCATACCCTTCAGAAAACCACGCTCACATGCTTCAGTAAATTTCTGCATAAATCTAGTCTTGGGAAATTAGGGTTTTCTAGCCTAGTTAGGAAAGGAGGAACTGTTTAACTTAGAAAAACTTATTTTTTTTTTTCTGAAATTAGACATGGGAGTCCCTAATAACCATATATATCATATACAACCGTTTTCCCTCTTATTTTTACGCATATCTCTGAATACACACGTTTTAGGGCCTAAATCCTCACTTTTCCCCACCTTTTTCCTTGTAAAGCGTTGTATAACTTTTTTTCTGTCTATTTTACTGAAGTTTAAGTGTTTTCAGATCTGTATCAGGTATATATCTGAATATCCACATTTTTAATAACTCATATTATTCCCAATCTGTAGATGTTTCCTAAAAAAGGGATATTACACTTTGTATCAATTTTAAGCAAGAATATTAATCAAATTTGCAGCTATTTTTCTCGGATCCCCATGGTATGGTGTTTATTTCAGTTTCTCCATTTATTTTCATTTTTTTAATTTTATTTTTAATTTTCTTCATCATTTCATAACTTCTAAGTGAATGTTTGCAAGTTTGATGAACATAATCCAAGATTTCTATGCTCTGTTTTGGGTAGACATTCACAGTTTCTTAAATTTATCTAGTTTAGAAATAACCCATGGTTGCACCATGCTATTTATAGCTCCTCACCTATTCTAATCATCCAACCCATTGAAATCTTGAAGTGCTAAATCACTATGCCTACCTTGCCCCATAGAACACCCTACACATTTTGGCCTAGTTTCCCTTGCCCTAATTATTTTCGCAAAACCCTATACAATCAAAATCAAAACCCTAAGCTACTATACCTAGCCTAATGTCTTCTTTACTCATCTGTCTTGGCTATGATTCTTACGGAGAGAGCACTCTCCTTTCCTAGCAGGGCTAGCTACTGGGCTAAGTGTGGTTTGTGGTTACCTCGAAATTTCCTTCTTCAGCCTGAGGTTCAATTCGAGCGATAACATATTCATGACCATACTGGGGAAGCGAAATATCATATCTTCCCTAGGAAATAATGGCATAGTTTAGATCTGTTTGCTAATGGTGGACATCAATCAGATGCATATGAAGGCTAAAATATTCACCTGGCGACTCCAACTTGATGTAAAGACTCCACTGGAGGATCGACCTTGCCAATAGGAAAATGGAAGGATCTTACACATAGTTTAGGTATTAAAAGTGGAATTGTATTCAATATCTAATTTTCTTTCTTGTAAATTACTTCTTTTCTTTTCCTGAAACTATCCTAGAATTTTTCTTGAGTTTGTTGTATGATAAAGATGATCAAAATATTGATTCTACCTATTCGAAAAGTGTAAATACCGAGTTTTTCTTTGATATTGTTCCACATCCTTTTTCTGAATCTTATGATGACCATATTCAAATTGATGATCTTAAAGAGATCAAGACTGATCCTACAACTTCTATACATACTCCTACACCTTCTATAGTCTCGGATAGATATAAACCACTCATTTTACCTCCTACACTCCCTTCTTTCCCTGAAAACCACTACCTATATCTGTCGAGGTTTGATTGTGAGTATGAAAAAATCAACACTAAGAGACATATGTATAATTTTGAGACTTTCCTCGACCTTTTTGAAGTTGATGAAGCAGATGTCAGATTCAAGCTATTTTCTCTTTCTTTGCAAGGCAAATTCAAGAGTTGGTTCAAAAACTTGCCTGCAGTAAGCATCTCATGTTTCCCACAGTTCGTCAAAGTTTTCCTCAAGAGGTGGGTGGTAAAAAACAACCCTTTCCTAATTCTAAAAGAGTATGAGCAGTTGAAAAGACAACTAGGAGAGACAGTACAATATTTTTCTGCTAGATTTTATCAACTCTATTATTCAATACTTGCTTATATAAGACACCCTCCTGGCTTAGCTCTTTTACATTACTGGACGCCTTTGATCTAGAAATGGAGTTTCAATTGAGAGAAAGGAACCTTGAAACACTTGAAAAGATACAGAACTGTGCAGTAGATGTTGGCTATCCTTAGATCCAGATTTGCAGCCACCAAAGCCCATTGAATGTCAGGTTGTAGATGAAGGTTTGGAAGTTGAAACACATGATCCAATGATGCAAGATGATTTGTGCCACTATTCTTTGAGGAATTTCAATTTTTAAAGAAATTTTTTCATAATATCTCTAAAGAAAAGGATGAGTAGCCTATAGAGTGTCATGCAATCTCATTAGAACCAATGGAAAATAGGTTGCAGTAGTGTTTTCAAGTTTTTCATGATTCTATAGCTGATGTGTTGGATGATATCTACAGTAAAAGTCCTTCTCCATTAGCTAACTGTGAGCATGAAAAGAGTGTTGATATAAACTTGATCCGACAACTGATTTCATTGTTTTTTTCAGCAGGTGTTTCATTAGAAAGCTCATACCAAGATTTGCTGTCATATCAGGAGAGTAATGAAAAAATTCTTGTTTTGTTGTTGATCATCAAGAAAAATTAGTCATTCACAAGTTTCAGGATCCTTTTGTCAAATTTCTGTAGCCATCAAGGAAAGAAAGCATAGATGTTAGGAAAATTTTAAAACCAAGGTACAAAGACTACCTAGAATAGAGCAGTAACATATTACATTGGCTAGAAATCAATATGTATTCCTATGAAGATCCTTTCACAACATTATTGAGGTCAGCTAGTGGGCTCATTATTTGCAATTTCATTAAGATTCAATCTGTTGACAAGTTTTCATGGGAGTTGACTTTTAGTAGTTCTTTCTTCTTGCTCATAAGCAAGCACTTGCGGAGAATTCAAACAATAGCTAGAATGCTTACATGGTTGCATTGGTTGTGTTAGAGTCAGTCTCGTCAGCCCTCCATCAGAGATCAAAATTTCTCTTTTTGCATTTCATTTTAGGTGTTTCATTCATCCAGTCATTTGCATCCCACTAGGAGCATCGATTTTCTTACGGATGGGTCTTGTCTCAATTTCCCCCATGTCATTGTACCTACTGGTTTGTGTCTGATCATCAAGGTTCATCAAAGTCAATTTTACAGTCATTTACAGTCATGGATGGTCTTTTGGTCAGAAAAGAGTCTTTTCAGTTTAGGTCTAGGGTTTGGTCTTCAGAATGTCAAATAATACCAACAGACCATGAGGATGTCTTCAATAAGTTTTCATTTCAAGATTTTCATCATCAATAATGCTCAAGGATGATTCTTCTTCAAAACTCTGTTTTGAGGAAGAAAACGTCAAATTTATTGTTTGTAATGAATATTTAATTTTTTAATGTTTTCCCCCATGAAGTATTTCAAATGCAGCCCTGGTCATCCTTTGCCGAAATCCAACGCCACCATCACTACAAAAAATCAATCAAGAAGCCATCATTTCAAGCCAAAAAATCAAATAGGAAACTTGAAAAGCAGAGTTTGTATTAAATGTGAAAAAGTGCCAAGCCAAAACATTACAAAAATGGGTCTTTACAAAGCAAAAATCAAAGCCATGACTTTATCAATGCCATTTGCATCCAAGAGATCAATTGAAGTCGACTTGAGTAGGTGAGAGGGCAAAACAGAGTTTTGGAAAGGTCGACTGTGTGTTGAGAGTGTGCGCGGTGCATTGGCTAAGAGTGCGACACACATAGGATGTGCGACGCACTGGGCCTCCTGCCACGGTGCTTTTCTCCAACGGGCGCGGTGCATCCAGGAGGCACGGCGCACTGGGCTTGTGCGCGCGGCGCACAGAGCCTCCAAGACAAAAAAATCCATCACGGCTTCATAAAAATCAAAAAAATTCCATCTCCTCTGCTCCAAGTAAGTTTGAAAACGCTTGCTCATTGATTTTAGTCATGTGTGGTGTTTTTTGGAGGCAAAGACACGAGAGTTTTGGTTGGTGAAAAAAAAAACCTATATCCATATCAAAATCTGCTCCCTTAGGGTTTGAATTGAAGTGTTGAAATTTGACTTTGGTGCTAAAAGCTCCCACTCCATTGTTCATTTGTGTTCCCATCACTGTCACACTGTTATCACAGTCATTTCCTATTCCCCCTGTCCCAAAATCAATCATATTCCTTGTTTCCATTTTCCCTATCCTAAACCCTACCATTTTTCCCTCCCCCATATCATTTGTAGTAAATCCCTAAATCCCAAAGTTCCCAAACATAAATCAAGTGACTGTTTTTGCATTAATCTCACTTGAAAAACCCCCACTTTTCCCACTGTTCATATTTCCTCATTGTCCCTACTTCCTATTTAGCATATTTGGTATTGAAAGACAAACACCAATTCATCATTTTCAAACAAACCAAACTCTTATTTTCACCGTATATATATCAGCATATACTGTTGTACACATTGCAAAGCACCATGTCAGAGACAAATTCATCATATGAGCAAGGATATGAGCAAGATGGTGACTCAACCACAAAGCTAAATGTATCGAGGAGGTCTCATAAAAGTGGCAGGCACGTTAGAGAGGGGCCCACTTCCTTAACTCAATTGCAGGCCTGCCCGCTTGCAATGGCATGCTTTCAGCAACATTCATGTTTTCAGTATTGTGATATGATTGCTCAGATTCAGCATCATCAGGATTTGGTTCGCTTATTTGTCCTACATTTGCATGATGGTCATGTAAACCTTGCTGGAGTGAACTTCACCTTGACACCAGAAACGATTTCTCAGGCAACTGGGATACCGAACATAGGTGAAGAGTGGAACAAGAGACAACAGTTGGATAGAGCATATTATGAGCCATACATCTGGCCTGGTTATATGAGGCAGCTCAGCAAGGTGTTTCCCTTCAAATTCTTGAAGGAGTCCTATGCGCCATGAATAAAACTCATCATCAGATACTTCAGCTATGAGGGCCGGTTCTCAAGCCTTTATGCATACCATATCAGACTTTTGATGCATTTCACGAGAGTGAGAATGATGAGCATTCCATACTTCATGTGCCGAAACATAGAGTGGATGACTACTCTTGTACAGAAGAAGACTCCAAAGAAGCAGCATAACAACATTTATCATTATGTGCTCATCAAGATGATTGTGGTACATTAGCTTGGATTGCAGGGCATTGCATGGGAGGAGTTCATTTCCCGTGACTTCTTTACAGCCCCTCAGCCACCTCCAGAGATTTTTCATGATGAGGGTGAGCCTTCACATTATTTTTAGGTTCCAGAGATAGAGCCTATCAGTGTTCCAGTGTGTGTTACCTATCAGAGAGGTACCAGAGCCTTATTTGCAGCAGCATGACGAGTACTATCTCCACCCGGGGTGGAAGGGATCTCGTTACCTTCATCAGCAGCGCGAGTACTATCTCCACTTGGCATGGAAGGGGTCTCGCCTTCGAAATCAGTACAGGTACAGGACAGAGGCAAGAGGCCTATGCATGATGAGGGCCCTTCAGGAGGCCAAGACACTGATTTTACACTCATCGATGTTGATTTGAGTTCTCCTAGCTCAAAGATGAGAGAGAC
Source organism: Pinus albicaulis (assembly GCA_034641835.2). Classification (NCBI taxonomy): domain Eukaryota; kingdom Viridiplantae; phylum Streptophyta; class Pinopsida; order Pinales; family Pinaceae; genus Pinus; species Pinus albicaulis. The sequence goes on from CM076580.1 coordinate 1,164,753,334, forward strand.
CATCTAGGAACAGAAAGATGAGATCGACACACTGACCGAGAAGTTGCAGAGATATCATTGGGTTATAAATTACTTGGAGCAGTGGAATAAACAACTGGAGGATCAGCAGACACTCACGGAGTTGCAGAGAATCCGTGAAGATCAGGAATTGGCCCGAAAGAGACCAGGTGACATGACACCTTTTGAGCGGCAGATTTGGCTTGAGAGATTCAAAATTCATATTGAGAAGCTGTTGGTGAAGGTAAATAGGGACAAATAATTTCTCAGGCACATGAAGAACCACTATTGGGCCCGCACACACGTTTGCAGAGCTAGGATGAAGATCCTGAAGGCGAGGCTGAGGAGAGCACTGAAACGCCAGAAAAGGCTTGATCCACTCCAAATCTTCGCTGAAGTTTCTTTGGCTGAGCATGGCACATGATGGGGGACCTTCACTTCAAATTTCAGCAAATTTGGAGTAAATTTTGTCATTTTTGAAATTTTGGTTGCAAAACAGGTTTTTCTGCCCGACGCGTCGCGCCACTTGGTGCGCGCTTATGATTGGGACATCTTCTGGAGGAAAACTTGATATTTTTGAGTTTTTTATGATAAATTATGCATGCTCAGGCATGGCTGAGATATTTCATCAAGTTCTGGGTGGTTTAAAAGGTCAAAAACACTCCAAAAATGGCCTTTCTACCACTTTTTGCACCAGCAGGAACCAATCTTGGGAGATTTCAGTTTTGGAGGGTCAAATGACATCCAAATTCGAAAATTACACTTGGGATGGATAGCAGACAGGCAGGGCTTTCTAACGAGCTATCATGAGCTCAATTTGGACTTCAGGAAGTGCCTCAAAAATAGGCTCAAAGTGGCGAAATGCATTGAGTTTTTGGGCGCGGCGCATAGAGGAATTTGGCTTCATTTTTACTTTTCAGCTCAGAAATTCGCCCAGTTTTGACTAGTTTCAATTTTTGATGTAAGTATTGATCTACCTTGATGTAATTTGATGACCATGATGTAATTTGGGCATATTTTTACTTGTTCTAGAAGATTCAGTCACTAAAGGGTGAAATGTGAGTGAATGGATCAATTTCCTAGCATATAGAGGCAAGTTGTTTGATTGCCTAGATTTCAGTTCCTAGTTTAGAATTGGTTGAAACAGCTCCTAGAAGGATGAGATCGACCCTTAGAGGCATGGGAAGGGGTTAGGATGGTCTATATATTTTATTTTCTGAGACATTTTCAGGGTTGGACTCTTCGGAATAGTTTGGCACCTCATTGTATATTCATTTCAACATTTTTGGCAAAGGAAAGACCGGGGTTTTGCAGCACTTGTTAGGATCCTCGTGGCTCTGAGTTTTGATGATTTTTTTCTCCATGTATCTGTAAGTTTCATTACTTTTATATGTATGCCATTTCCCTTCTATTTTCTTCTGAATTAAACAAATGAGTAACTAAGGTAGAATTCATTAGTTTGTTGGTGCTCTGCCTTAAATTTTTGTTTAGTTTTATATGTTTTAGTCAGTTTGAAGAGGATCCTTGCACCCTATTTCCCTTGTCAGCTCCTCAGAAATATTTTCCATCCTTTCATTGAATCTAAGACATCAAATCCATTGCCTTCCCTGCCCCAACTTGAACTCTGCAAGAATTTGGCCTCATCCCCAAGCCCAAAACTGCCTTTCCCCTTTTCCAACAAAAACCCCTAAAAATCATTCTAAACTCATTGATTAATACACCTAGCGTAAAATTAGCACTCATTTTAGTCATCTCAAGCCGCATTGAATACTTTTCACTGAGATTGACCCAGAGAGAGCCCTCTCCTGTTCTGGTAGGGCTAGCTACCAGACTGAGCGTGGTTTGGTGTTACCCTAAATATCGCCTTCCTTCAGCCTAAGGTGGATTTGGGCAATAACAGGTTGTTCCATTTCACTTGATCATGTGATGAATGGAACAATTAGAGTAGGTTTGGTTGAATAAGATCAATTATGAGCATCTTTTTCTATTTTTTAGTTGTGTTTTAGTCCTAGCTAGTTCAGTTTATTGAGTCAAGTTTCTTTCATTATTCAGTTTGGTTTTTAGCTATTGAATCCATGCCCAATGGATAGGCACTTGGTCTACGGTGTTCTTGATACCTCCAAGGAGATACCATCCCCAGCTGGAGGCAATGTTAGTTTCAGTATTTGCATACTTCCACCAGGGATCAAAACACATTTTGCATGTGCATATTAGGTTTCCCACTCTAAAGAATGTTCAATCATTCCATTAGGTCATGATATAAAATTGTTCCAATGGTGGTTGTTCTTGTCAAATGTCCCATCTTCCTTCACAAATATATGCTTTTTGACCATCTTCCATGTCTTCATCATGTTGAAAACAAGTCTGCTTCTATTTCACTTTTAGTCAAAATCACTCATTGAGACAGTTGTTTTTATTTTCCATTAGGTCAATAGGGTTTCATTAGGTCAGCTAATTACATTGTCTCATTGCCAATAAAGGGCAGTAGAAGGTGTGAAGGTGATCGAGAATAAACTCATAATTTTTTAAAGTCATGTTTTCCATGTAAAGTTACATTTCATTTTTGTAAGTTTTCATCTCAAAAATGACATTTTTGAGATAAAAACAAAGATATTTTTTATATTCTAATTTTATGTAATTTTAAAGTCACTATATGTAATAAACTAAAAAAAAATCTTCCTATTCCTAGCTAAAGAAAATTTCATGAAAATATACAAAGATCATCACAAAGCATCCAAAGCACCAAAAGCATAAAAAATTGTTGTGAAAGGTTAATGAGAAAAAAGGAAAATGTGGGTCCCAATCATTCAAAATTCAAAACCACTCAAGGTATAAAAGCCCATTTGCCCAAAGAAAACCTCATTTGTTCATTGCCAAGAGGAAAAAATGCAATATGGAGGAAGAAATTTGAGCAAGAAGAAAAATTGGATAAATTGGCTTGGCACTACGCTCCTGGGTAAGGCGCTCTGCTTAGGACAGTTCAGCTAGTGTTAAATTCAACGGTGTTGAGCTTAGGAGAAGGGCACTGTGCTCCTGGGTGAGGCACTGCACATAGCCCAAGAACCCCCCAAATATTCCCAACCTTTAAATTTTTTCTCTTTTTCCCTAAATCATTTACGTAAACCCTCTTTCATCCCTTTTCCTTCATTTTATGCTTATGGGTAAAGTTTCATATTGGCAAGAAATCACAAGAAAACCATAGTTTTCCTAAAACCCTCATCCCCAGGAAAAAACTTCCCTAAACCCCCTTGTCCCAAAATTATTATCCGTAGACCCTACTACATCACCCCATACTCCCAAAAGCACTAAAAATACCCATCCCTAAGTCCCTTTACCCGTTTCCATTAAAAACCCAAATTCTAGGATTTTCACTCTTTTGCCTAGATTTCCCCATACCCTTGACCTGTAATTAAATTTTCACTTTCATCCATCTTCATATTTTCACTTCCCATAACCTCACAAAGTTTCATAACCCTTTTCCACATCTCCCTTAATTTTTGTGGCTCTATCCCTATTCCCTAAAGCCCTCAATTCATCATTTATTTCCCTGCTGCCATTCCCTTCACTCCCTTACTCACTCTCCCTTTTATTTCCTTTTCTGTAGGGTTTACAAAGTGAAAAAGAAACAAGCATGGAGATATAGGATAGAAATTATAGAGAGGATTAACACAGTGATGATGAGTTTGAGGAGGCTGAAAACATCTAGAAAAGGCCAAATACAAGAGGCCTCAAAAGAGCATTGGAGAACAAAAAGCAAGAAACTCAAAATTTGACTATTGACCAATAGTTGGAAAAGGAAATTGAAGAAAACATAGAGGTGTGGCTTGAGAGAGTCAATATTCACTTGGATAGGCTACTAGTGAAAGCCAACAAAGACAATCAGATGCTCAGACACATGGCCCATCACTATCAGACACAGAACAAAATTTGCATTATCAAGGTCAAACAGATGAAGGATAAATTGAGGAAGATTCGGAAGGGAAATAAAGGAGTTAATAAACTAAATATTATTGTTGAAGCCTCCTTAGCTCAAAATTGACATGTGGTTGTGGGCCCATCCCACAAATTTTGAGAAATTTTGAAAAGTTTGAAGAATTTTGAGTTTTGTTTTGGAAATTTTGGAAAAAAAGGAGGAAATTTTGGTGTTGTGATTTTTCTTGGGGCATATAATGAGTAAAAGCGAGATATAATTTGGTTTATAATGATGATTACATACCCCTTGTACTTTTCCTAAGCATTTGGAGAAAAATTGGTCAGGCAAAAGGGCCAAAACACCAAAAAAATCATGTTTCTGCCTCTTTTTCAAGATGCCGCTACACTTAGAGGAAGTCTTGGGAGAGTGTCATTTTTAGGGGTCAAATAAAATCCAAATAAGAAATGAAAAGAATATCTAGAAATTAGCCAGGAGAGGCTTTCCAATGAGCTATCATGAGCTCAATTTGGAGATCGAGAAGTCAATCACAAGTGACTTGCAAGACGACCAATATTTTCCTCCTTGGCACTGCGCATAAGACAAATTTTGTCTATTTTCTTAGTTTCATCAGTTTTCAGGAATTAAACTTTTACTCATGTAAATTTGACTTTTTTCTGATGTAATAAGTGGTCAATGATGTAATTATGGTTTACCTAAGTTATATACATTAGGTAAATGGCCTCAATGACATGTAATGAATTATTTTGCTCAAAATTTGGGATAAGTCACTTTGACCACCCTATTCTCTAGTTGTCAGTTCAGTATTTCCTGGAACAAATCCTCCTCTCATAGATTTTACACCTTGAAGGTTGAGGTCTATATCATGTATTTTCTCTATCATAAGTATGGGTTGGACTCAGTTGGATGTTTGGCCTTTGAAGAGACATCTTTGTATCAGTTCTGAGCAGGAATATTAATCAAATTTGCAGCTTTTTTTCTGGGATCCCTATGGTATGGTGTTTAGTTCAGTTTCTCCTTTTTTTTTCATTTTTTGAAGTTTATTGTTAAGTTTATTCATCATTTCATAACTTCTAAGTGAATGTTTGCAAGTTTGATGAACATAATCCATGATTTTTATGCTCTATATTGGGTAGACATTCACAATCTGTTAAATTTATCTAGTATAGAAAGAACCCATGGTTGCAACATGCTCTTTCTAGCCCCCCACATTTCTTAATCATCCCAACCATTGAAATCCTAAAGTGCTAAATAAATATTCCTACCTTTCCCCATAGAACACCCCGTAAATTTTGACCTAATTTCCCTTTCCCTAACTATTTTACTCCTTTTGATCCAAAAAACCCTATACAATCAAAATCAAAACCCTGAGCTACTCTACCTAGCCTAATATATTCTTTACTTAGCTATTTTGGCTATGATCCTTATGGAGAGAGCCCTCTCCTTGCCTAGTAGCGGTAGCTACTTGGCTAAGAGTGGTTTGTGGTTACCTCGGAATTTCCTTCTTCAACCTGACGTTCAATCCAAGTGATAAAATATTTTCGACCATACTGTGGAAGTGAAAGATCATATCTTCCCTTGGAAAGAACGGCATGGTTTAGATCTATTTTCTGATGGTGGACATCAATAAGATTCATATGCAGGCTGAACTCTTCACCCGGCGACTCCAACTTGATGTAAAGGCTCCACTAGAGGATCAACCTTGCCATCAAGAAAATGGAAGTATCTTACACATAGGTCAGGTATTCAAAGTGGAATTATATTCAAGATCTAATCTGGTTTCTTGTAAATTACTTCTTCCTTTTTCCAAAAAGTTTTTTGGAGTTTGTTGTATGATAAAGATGATCAAAATATTGATTCTACCTATTCTAAAAGTGTAAATACCGAGTTTTCCTTTGATCTTGGTCCACATCCTTTTTCTAAATCTTAAGATGACCATCTTCAAATTCATGAGCTTAAAGAGATCAAGACTGATCCTACAACTTCTGTACATACTCCTACACCTTCTACAGTCCCAGATAGATACAAACCACTCATCTTACCTCCTATACTCCCTTATTTCCCTGAAAATAATTACCTATATCTGCTGAGGTTTGACGGTGAATATGACAACATCGATGCTAAGAGACATGTGCATAATTTTAAGACTTTCCTCGACCTTTTTGAATTTGATGAAGAGGATGTCAAAATCAGGCTAATTGTTGTTTCTTTGCAAGGCAAAGTCAAGATTTGGTTCAAAAACTTGCCTGCAATGAGCATCGCAGATTTTCTGCTGTTCATCAAAGTTTTCCTCGAGAGGTGGGTGGTAAAAAAAAACCCTTTCCTAATTCTAAAAGAGTATTGCCAGCTAAAAAGAAAATTAGGGGAGATAGTACAACAATTTTCTTCCATATTCAATCAATTATACTATTCGATACCTGCTGATATAAGACCCCCTCATGGATCAGCTCTTTTACATTACCCTGATGAATTTGATCTGGAAATGGAGTTTTAGTTGAGAGAAAGGAACCTTGAAACACTTGAAAATATGCATAACAGTGCAGTAGATGTAGAGGCTAATCTGTTGATCAGAAGGGAAAAGTTGAAGGAGGAAGAGAATAAGAACATTGTAGAGCACCTGATATCTCAGAGGTAAAGCTCGAAATTTTGGTAATTACAATAGAGGAAATGATGTAAAGGATCACCATGAGAGATGTATTTTCCATTAAATATCATCATGACCCACATATCCCAGAAAAAAGAAGAGATTGCAAGTTTCCTTCTAATTCCAGCGAGCATAGATCAGAAAATGGATTTGTAGATCAATTCGAGGAGAAACAATCTGATAATATAATGTGTATGGTTGGTGAAATTACCTATATTGATTATTTTACAAATTTTGATCAGTATGATGATGATTATGTTCTCAAAACATAAAATAATCTTAGAGAGCAATCAACAGTTGTTTTTTTGGAGGAATTCAGTTTCAGCAGCTTGAAAACAGTGATTAGCTGATGCATATTAGATATGACAAAGATGAGGAAAGTCTAGAAAATTTGTAAGTAAGTGAAGGATATCTGCCTCTTTGTTTTACTTCATTTCAGTTCATCAAAGATAACTTTCATGCATTCAGAAATCAACATTCATTGAGTTTTGATCTTGACAATCAAGAGGATAATGAATTTTTTTATCATAGCTCCTTACCTTTGTGTTTCATCTCATTTGCAAAAATAAGAGAAAATTATAAGAAAGCAGATAAGCTAGTGGTCGACACTATAAATGATGAACATTATCCTAAATTGGTTGAGGAAATCATTTGCGACATAGAATCCTCAATAGCTCCAGATTTCCAGCCACCAAATGCCATAGAATGTTACGTTGCAAATGAAGGTTTGGAAGTTGGAACACATGATCCAATGATGAGCAACCTGTAGAGTGAAGAAAAGGATGAACAACCTGTAGAGTGTCATGAAATCTCATTAGAACCAATGGAAAATAGGTTTCAGTAGTATTTTCAAAGTTTTTATGACACTATAGTTGATGTGTTGGATGATATATGCAGTAAAATTCCTTCTCCATTAGCTAGCTGTGAGCCTAAAAAGAGTGTTGATATAAATTTGATCCAACAACCGACTTAATTTTTTTGTTCAGCAGGTGTTTCACTATAAAGCTCATACCAAGGTTTGTAGTCATATCAGGAGAGTAATTAAGAAGATTCTTTTTTTGTTGTTGATCATCAAGAAAAAATAGTCATTCACGAGTTTCAGGATCCTTCTGTCAACTTGCTGCGGTCATCAAAGAAATAAAGCATAGATGTTAGGAAAATTTTAAAACCAACGTACGAAGACTACCTAGAGAAGAGCAGTAACATATTACAAGGGCTAGAAATCAATATGTATTCCTATGAAGATCCTTTCGCAGCATTCTTGAGGTCAGCTAGTGGGCTCATGTTTTGCGATTTCATTAAGATTCAATTTGTTGACAAGCTTTCATGGGAGTTGCCTTTTAGTAGTTATTTCTTCTTGCTCATAAGAAACCACTTACAGAGAATTCAAACAGTAGCTATAATTACTACATGGTTGCACTGGTTCTTTAATTTCACTTGATTCGGTGATGAATGGATTAATTAGAGTAGGTTTGGTTGAATAAGCTCAGTTCTGAGCATATTTTTCAGTTTGTTAGTTGTGTTTTAGTATGAGCCTGTTCAGTTTATTGAGTCAAGTTTCTTTAAGTATTCAGTTTGGTTTTTAGCTATTGACTCCATGTCCAATGGATAAGCACTTGGTCTACAGTGTTATTGGCACCTCCAAGGAGCTACCATCCCCAGCTATAGCTAATGTTAGTGTCAGTATTTGCATACTTCCACCAGGGATCAAAACACATTTTTCATGTGTATATTAGGTGTCCCACTCTAAAGAATTTTCAATCATTCCATTAGGTCATGACATAAAATTGTTACACTGGTGGTTGTTCTTGTCAAATTTCCCATTTTCCTTCACAAATATATGCTTGCTGACCCTCTTCCATGTCTTCATCATGCTAAGAACATGTCTTCTTCCATTTCACTTTTAGTCAAAATCACTCATTGAGATAGTCGTTTTTATTTTCCACTCGGCCACTAGGGTTTCATTAGGTCAGCTCATTGCATTGTCTCATTGCGAATAAAGGGCAGTAGAAGGTGTGAAGGTGATCTAAAATAAACTCATAATTTGCTTCAGTCTTGTTTGCCATGTAAAGTTACATTTAATTTTTGTAAGTTTTCATCTCAAAAATGACAGTTTTGAGATAAAAATAGAGATATTTTTCATGTTCTAATTTTATTATTTTAAAGTCACTATATTTAATAAAGTAAAAAAAAATCTGCCTATTCCTAGCTAAAGACAATTTCATGAAAATATACAAAGATCATGTCAAAGCATCCAAAGCACCAAAAGCATCAAAAAGTGTTGTGAAAGGTTGATGAGAAAAAAGGAAAATGTGGATCCCAATCATTCAAAATTCAAAACCATTCAAGGTATAAAATCCCATTTGCCCAAAGAAACCCTCATTTGTTCATTACCAAGAGGAAAAAATGCGATTTGGAGGAAGAATTTTGAGCAAGAACAAAAATTGGATAAATTTTCTTGGCACTGTGCTCCTAGGTAGGGTATTGCGCATAGGCCAAAGGCACTGTGCTTAGGACAATTCAGGCAGTGTTAAATTCAATGGCGTTGCACTTAGGAGAAGGTCGATGCACTCTTGGGTGAGACGCTGTGCATAGGCCAGAAACCTCCCAAAATCTTCCCAACTTTACAAATTTGTATCTTTTTCCCTAAATCAAGTAAGTAAACCCTCTTTCATCACTTTTCATTCATTTTATGCTTATGGGTAAAGTTTCATATTGGCAATAAATCACAAGAAAACCCTAGTTTTCCTAAAACGCTCATCCCCACGACAAATTTTTTGTAAACCCCCTTGTACAATTGTTTTTATCCCTAGACCCTACTACTTCACCCCATACTCCCAGAAACACTAAAAATACCCATCCCTAAGTCCCTTTACCCTTTTCCATTAAAACCCCAAATTCTAGGATTTTCACTCCTTTGCCTAGATTTCCCCATACCCTTGACCTGTGATTAAATTTTCATTTTCATCCCTCTTCATATTTTCACTTCCCATAACCTCAGAAAGTTTCATAACCATTTTCCCCATCTCCCTTAATTTTTGTGGCTCTATCCATAATCCCTAAATCCCTCATTTCATCATTTCTTTCTTTGATCCCATTCCCTTCACTGCCTCACTCACTCTCTGTTCTTTTTAATTTTCCCTAGGGTTTACAATGTTCCAAAGAAACAATCATGGAGAGAGAGGACAAATATTACAGAGAGGAGGAACATAGTGATGATGATTTTGAGGAGGCTAAAAACATCAGGAAAAGGCCAAATACAAGAGGCTTCAAAAGAGCATTGGAGGAGGAAAAGCAGGAAACTCAAAATTTGACTATTGACCAGCAGTTGGAAAAGGAAATTGAAGACAACAAAGAAGTGTGGCTTGAGAGAGTCAATATTCACTTGGAGAAGGTACTAGTGAAAGCCAACAAAGACAATAAGATGCTCAGACACATGGCCATCTCTATCAAACATGGAACAAAATTTGCAATATCAAGGTCAAACATATGAAGGATAAATTGAAGAAGATCCGAAAGGGCAAGAAAGGAGGTGATAAACTCAATATTCTTGTTTAAGCCTCCTTAGCTCAAAATTTACATCTGGTTTTGGGCCCATCCCACAAATTTTGAGAAATTTTGAAAAGTTTGAAGGTTTTTGAGTTTTTTTTGGAAATTTTAGAAAAACAGAAGAAATTTTGGTGCTGCGCTTTTTCTTGGGGCATCTAATGAGAAAAATGAAGATTTCATTGGGTTCATAATGATTATTGGGTTCATAATGATGAGATAATATCCCCTATACTTTTTATAAGCATTTGGAGCAAAATTGGTCAGGAAAAAGGGACAAAAAAACCCAAAAAATCATGTTTCTTCCTGTTTTTCAGGATGGCGCTGTGCTTAGAGGAAGCCTTGAGAGAATGTTGTTTTTAGGGGTCAAATACACTCCAAATCATAAAATAAAAGTGGATATGGAATGTAGATATGACACTCTTTCCAATGAGCTATCATGAGATCAATTTGGATATCGAGAATTCAGTCACAAGTGACTTGCAATACGACCAATATTTTCCTCCTTCGCACTGCACATAGGACAAATTTTGTCTGTTTTCTTAGTTTCATCAGTTTTCACGAATTAAAATTTTACTCATGTAAATTTAACTTTTTAATGATGTAATAAGTGTTTGGTGATGTAATTATGGTTTACCTAAGGTATATACATTATGTAAATGGCCTCAATTACATGTAATGGATCAGTTTGCTCAAAATTGGGGATGAGTCGCTTTGACTACCCTATTCTCTAGTTGTTAGTTCAGTCTTTCTTGGAACACCTCCTCTTGTTATGGATTCGACCCCATGAAGCTAGGATGAGTTGGTTTGAGGTATATATCATGTATTTTCTCAGTCATTAGTAGGGGTTGGACATAGTTGGATGTTTTTCCTTTGAAGAGACATACTTTGTATCAGTTCTGAGTAGGAATATTAATCAAATTTGCAGCTATTTTTATATGATCCATGTGGTATGATGCTTAGTTCAGTTTCTCATTTTTTTCTCATTTGTTGAAATGTATTTTTAAGTTCTTCATCATTTCATAACTTCTAAGTGAATGTATGCAAGTTTTATGAATAGAATCCATAATTTTTATGGTCTAATGTGGGTAGACATTCACATTCTATTAAATTTCTCAAGTTTAGAAACAACCCATGGTTGCACCATGCTCTTTCTATCTCCTCACCTATCTTGATAATCCCACCCATTAAAATCCTAAAGTGCTAAATCACTATGCCTACCTTTCCCTATAGAACACCCTACAAATTTTGACCTAATTTCCCTTGCCCTGACTATTTTACTCCTTCTGATCCAGAAAAACCCTATACGATCAAAATCAAAACCCTGAGCTACTATACCTCACCTAATATCTTCATTACTCAGCCATCTTGGTTGTGATCCTTACAGAGAGAGCCCTCTCCCTTCCTGGTAGGGCTAGCTACTTGGCTAAGCATAGTTTGCGGTTACCTCAGAATTTCCTTCTTCAGCCTGAGGTTCAATCCAAGTGATAACATATTGGAGACCATACTAGGGAAGAAAAATATCATATCTTCGTTAGGAAAGAACGAAAAATTTTAGATCTGTTTTCTAATGGTGGACAACAATCAGATGCATATGAAGGTTGAACTCTTCACCTGGCAACTCCAAATTGAGGAAAAGACTCCACTAGAGGATCGGCCTTGCCAGCAGGAAAATGGAATGATCTTAAACAAAGGCCAGGTATTCAAAGTGGAATTGTATTCAAGATCTAATCTTATTTCTTGTAAATTACTTCTTTTCTTTTCTTGAAACTATCCTGAAATTTTTTTGGAGTTTGTTGTATGATAAACATAATCAAAATCTTGATTCCACCTATTCGAAAAGCGTAAATACCGTGTTTCCCTTTGATCTTGGTCCACATACTTTTTTTGAATATTATGATGACCATCTTCAAATTGATGAGCCTAAAGAGATCAAGATTGATCCTACAACTTCTGTACATACTCCTACACCTTCTATTGTCCCAGATAGATACGAACCAATCATCTTACCTCTTATACTCCATGATTTCTCTCAAAATCATTACCTATATCTGCCAAGGTTTGATGGTGAATATGACAACATCAATGCTGAGAGACATATGCAGAATTTTGAGACTTTCCTAGACCTTTTTGAAGTTCACAAAGAGGATGTCAGTATCAGGATATTTTCTTTTTATTTGCAAGGCAAAGTCAAGAGTTCGTTCAAAAACTTGCCTATAGTGAGCATTTAGATTTCCCGTAGTTCGTCAAAGTTTTCCTCGACAGGTGGGTGGCCAAAAAAAACCCTTTCCTTGTTCTGAAAGAGTATGACCAACTGAAAATATAGCTAGTGGAGACAGTACAACAGTTTTCTGCCAGATTCAATCAAGTCTATTATTCGATACCTGGTGATATAAGACCCCCTCCTGGCTCAACTCTTTTACATTACACAGATGCCTTTGATTCAGAAATGGAGTTTAATATGAGAGAAAGGAACCTTGAAACACTTGAAAAGATGCAGAACAATACAGTAGTTGTAGAGGCTAATCTAATGATCAGAAGGGCAAAGTTGAAGGAAGAATATAAGAAGAACATTACAGAGCACCTGAAATATTCAAAGGTAAAGCTCAAAATTTTGGTAATTAAAATAGAGGAAATGATGCAAAGTATCACCATGAGAGATGTATTTTCCATTCAAGATCATTATGAACCATTTATCCCAGAAAAATAAGAGAATGCAAGCCCTAAAAATTTTCCTACTAATTCCAACCACCATAGATCAGAAAATGGATTTGTATATCAATCCAAGGAGAAATAATCTCATAATCTAATGTTTATGAATGGTGAGATTAATTATATTGATGATTTACCAAATTTTGATCAGTATGATGATGATTATGTTCTCCAAACAGAAGCTAATATTACAAAGAAATTAGGAGTTGGTTTGTGGTAGGAAGTTCGGTTTCAGCAGCTCAAAAACATTGATCAGCCAATGCATATCAGCTATGAAAGAGATGAGGAAAGTCTAGAAAATTTGGAAGTAATTGAAGGATATTTTCCTCTTTGTTTTACTTCATTTCAGTTCATCAGAGATAACTTTCATGCGATCAGAAATCAGCAGTCATTGAGTTTTGATTTTGACAATCAAGAGGATAATCAAATATTTGATTAGATCTCCTTAACCTTGTGTTTCTCCTCATTTGAAAAAATAATAGAAAAGTATAAGAAAATAGATAATAGAGTGGCAAATAATATAAATGATGAACATTCTCCTAAATTGGTTGAGGAAATCATTTGCAACATAGAATACTCCTTAGCTCCAGATTTGCAGCCACCAAATTCCATTGAATGTCAGGTTGCAGATGAAGGTTTTGAAATTGAAACACATGATCCAATGATGCAAGATGAGTCTGTACCACTATGTTTCGAAGAATTTCAATTTTTAAAGAAAAATTTTCGTAATATCTCTAAAGAAAAGTATGAGCAGCCTGTAGAGTGTCATGCAGTCTCATTAGAACTAATGGAAAATAGGTTGCAACAGTATTTTCAAGTTTTTCATGACCCTATAGCTGATGTTTTGGATGATATCTACAGTAAAAGTCCTTCTCCATAAGTTAACTATGATCTTGAGAATAGAGTTGATATAAGCTTGATCCGACAGTTGACTTCATTGTTTTATTCAATAGGTTTTTCATTACAAAGCTCATACCAAGATTTGCAGTCATATCATGAGAGTAATGAAGAAGATTCTTGTGTTTTTTGTTAATCATCAAGAAAAGTTAGTCATTCACGAGTTTCAAGATCCTTTGTCAACTTTCTGCAGTCATCCAAGAAATAAAGCACGTATGTTAGGAAAATTTTAAAGCCAAGGTACGAAGACTACCTAGAGTAGAGAAGTAATGTATTAGATGGGCTGGAAATCAATATGTATTCCTATGAAGATCCTTTCACAGCATTCTTGAGGTCAGCCGATGGGCTCATGCTTTGAAATTTCATCAAGATTAAATCTATTGACAATATTTCATGGGAGTTTCCTTTTATTAGTTCTTTCTTCTTGCTCATAAGCACGCACTTGCAGATAATTCAAACAGAAGCTAGAACGCTTACATGGTTGCATTGGTTGTTCCATTTCACTTTATCAAGTGATGAATGGATGAATTAGAGTAGCTCTGGTTGAATAAGCTCAATTTAGAGCATATTTTTCAGTTTTTCAGTTATGTTTTAGTCTAAGTCAGTTCAGTTTATTGGGTCAAGTTTCTTTCAGTGTTCAGTTTGGTTTCTATCTATTGACTCCATGACCAATGGATAGACACTTGGTCTATGGTTTTCTTTGCTCCTCTAAGGAGCTACCATCCCTAGCTAGATCTAATGTTAGTGTCAGTATTTCCATACTTCCACCAAGGATCAAAACACATTTTGCATGTGCAGCTTAGGTTTTGTTGGAAATATCAATTATATGTCTTCAGTAGAATCTTAGGAGTCCATACGAAGAAATGTGTAATGTCTAGCAGAATATTAGGTATTGAAGATTGTATACATGGGTTTGTATGGGAAAAGTCGCGTATATACGTGGATAAGAACGATCCAAATTGCGTATGCCTTTTTCACTCCAAAAAGATAATTACCATGGGGCATTACCATGGTATTAGCCCACAGGTTTGAGTGCCATGTCATCTATTTTATTTCATCCAAGAATACCATCAGCAGCTATGTGGTTTTGATCCATGGTATTGGTAAAGGCTAAATCTATATAAGGAGAAGAAGATCATAGTATAAGGTGTGCATGTGTAAGGACTATCACTAATACTTCTCTCTAAAGTAAATATACATAGTTTGAACTCTGTTTTATTGATAAATCTGAAGTTATGATGCACCCTTGAATAGATTGATGAATCAAGATATCTAGACCTGAAATGACTATGTTCTTGCATGATCCGTTGAAGAGATGATTAGATCTGAGACCTGGCACATGTTTGCTAAAGTGGAGTGATGAAATCTGGGTAAGCTCTATATATATGAAAACATTCTACTAAATTATTACAGATCTATACGCTAGTTCATCTCAATAAAAGTGCGGATATACATGGGTTTGCTTCAGAAAAGGTGCGTATGGAAGTTAGGGTTTTCTAAAGCTCATTGTAGATTTTTTTTTTTATTGTTTCTATCTTTCTGCTATCTGTTAACGAAGTCTTCATATATATCTGGGTTGCTTGTTTGCTGAATATGCTGCTAAGTTGATTATGTACAAATGTGATCAATGAGTGAGAAAATATGTGTTATGATGACTGACTGATCAAGGGTTCTGCAATTCTAAAAATATATCTGACTAAATGTCTCAGATCTGGATCTAAGACTAAATATATTCTAAAAAACAATATTCACAGATCTATACACAAGTTGGTGTTAAGGAAAGCACGTATTCACGTGGGTTTAGTGAAGAAAAGTAGAGTACGATTTTTTAGATAATGAATGTTTAGGGTTGAATTTGATTCTACATATTGATTCTGAAATCTGATTATTACAGTGTTCTAATTACAGTGATCTCACTGTTTGGTTTGATGTATTGGGTGAAGTTTATTGTTGTTGATATTTATGAAGGGTTGTGTTGTAGCTGTGTGATCCAATATGAAAATTGATGAAACATGATTTTCAGTGGTTCTGAGGGTTGAAGCCTTCAGTAGCGAAGTAGAAACTTCCTGCCAGTAGAAGCTAGTGTTGTGATCAGGGGGTTGAAGCTCCCTTCCAGCAGTGGCTGGTAAATGAGATCAGGGGTTTGTAGCTCCCTTCGAATTTCAGCTGGAAAATGAGAGAAGGTTGTAGCCTTCTGTAGGTAGATACCTATGTACTGATATGAGTCTGCATCAGTGCAATATTGTGTGCAGTTTTCCATATAATAAATATTGAAGACAAAGACGACAACAGCGGTGGTTTTCTCCTGAATTGGTTTTCCATCTTAAATCTTGGTGTTCATGTGTGTTTCTCTTATGTGATGATTTATTCTTCTATTATTACACATATTTATTGACTAACAAATAGATGCATGACCGATAAGCTGAGTTAAAGATTGTTTCTAAAAAAAAATTTAACAATAAAATTACATCGCCATATGCAAGTTTCTTTTAGCATATGCACGTGTATACGCGAGTTGCATTCATCAAATTCATGTATGGAATTCGGTAAAGAAAATTTTAAAATTATCAGTAAGCTCTAAATACTGATTCATCCCCCCTTTTCAATATTTTCCACAACAATTGGTTTTCTAAAGAAGCTTAATTGCTAGAAGGAAGATCACCCAAGATGATAAATCAAGATGGGACAACATCTATTAGACCTCCTCTCTTCAACGGAAACAACTTAATACTCTAGAAGACAAGGACAAGACACTATCTTCAGTCTCTTGGAGAAGATGTATGGTCTATAGTTGAAGGAGGTTATCAATATCTGACTTCTGTTCCAACAGATGTAGTAGCAAGAAAGAACTATGAAACCAATGCAAAGGCGGTCAATGCATTATTGGGAAGTTTGACTAAATCAAATTTTTTCAAAGTCATGCAGTTGAATACAGCAAAGGATATATGGGAAAAAATCATTCTAAGCTATAAAGTTGAAGCCAAGGTAAAAAGTGCTAAACTCCAAACTCTCAAAATTCAATATGAAAAACTCAAAATGCACAATGAAGAAAGCATTGTCAGTTTCTTTCTACGTCTAGATAATATTGTAAATCGTTTGAGAAATTTGGGTGAAACTATATCTGACACTACTCTGGTAGAAAAGGTTTTAAGATCTCTAACTTCCAAATTTGAATCAAAAGTGTCTACCATTGAAGAGAAGCAGGATCTACAAACTCTTACTGTTGTTCAAATTCATGGGATTCTAACTGCTTGTGAAATGAGAAAATGAGGTCCATCTAAAATCAAATAAGTTGTCTTCAGGGCTGCTGCAAAAGGAAAGGAGGTAGAATAACAAGAAGGATCATGGTATTTTTCAGAAGAAGATGAGACAGACTTTTTAAAGAAGCTACAGCTTGGCACTGGAAGGTTCAAAGGCAAGCTTCCTTTTAAATGTTTTTCTTTTGGAAGAGTTGGTAATTATGCTACTAAATTTCCCCATAAAGATAGTTATGAAAAGGGAAAGGAAGTGGCTATAAGAAATAAGAAACGATTTATCAATAGAAAAATCTACTATACTCATGAAGATAGTGATGTTTTATCAAATAGTGAAGAAGGAGAATCTGATCAAGATATTAGACTTCTCATGGCTTTTCAAAAGGATTCTAGTGATACTTTTATGGATGCATTAGAAGAAAATGACTTTCTTGAAGAAATAAATAATCTCAAAATATGTTTGGAAGAAAAAAAAAATTCCATAGATACTTTAAAAAATTATCTTATGGAAAAGGAGAAGCACAATGAGAAATTAGAATGTGAAATAGTAAGTCTAAGAAAGGAAATTGAGAAAGTAAAAACTTTAAATCTTAGATTTGCTAAAGGATCTGAAACCTTAGATGAAATTATCAAGGTACAATGCTCTCCTCTCAAAAATACAAGTCTTGGTTATATTTGAGAATCATCTCAGTCTTCAGCACCAAGCTATCTAAATGCAGCTAAATATAGCCTACAACATTCGAATTCTCAACAAAAGAACAAAGAAACTACACAAGAAAAACATCACAACTTTAATACAAGGAAGAAAAATAACAGAAATATCAATTAGCAGGTAAACATAAACAGAAGGTTTCATGATCGCAAATTTTTTTTCTTTAATGGACAATGCTTCTCTTGTCATAATTTTGGTCATAAGGATGCTTAATGTGTTGCATACAAAACCATCATGACCAGAGAAGAAAGAAAGCAAATAAATGAGACTGGAATAAAGAAGAATAATCAGAACAACTTTTCTCCTCTTCAAAATGAAATTGAATGTGCTTATTGCAATAAATTTTTTCATGAAGAATCTAAATGCAGGAGCAAACTTCAGCCAAAAGAACATATACCTTCAAATTCCAAGGTTTGGAGAAAGAAAGACTTAGAGGTGGAAAGCTGTGGCATAGCTTTATTTGGAGAAGGGGAATAAAATCAATGGTACATTGATAGTAGATGCTCAAAACACATGATAGGTGACAGAAATAAAATCCTTTCATACAATGCTGTAGAGAAAGAAAAGAATGTTACTTTTTGAAATGACTCTCCAGCTGTCATTAAAGGAAAACATTTTGTTTTTTCTAAAAGAAAAGGTGAAAGATAAAAATGTTATGTATGTGGATGGATTAAAACACAACCTTGTAAGTGTGATTCAAATGTGTGATCAAGGAAATTAAGTTGTCTTTAGTTCAAAAGAATGTATAGTACGTGAACTTGACTTAGGAAAAACGGTAATAAAAGGAACTAGAACACCAAGTAATCTATATGTATTGAAAGGTGGCCAAGAAAAATGCTACTTGGGTAAATCTTCAGAAAATTGGTTATAGCAAAGAAGGTTGGGACATTTGAGCTTATCTCAAATAATCAAATCCAGTAGACTCAAAGCAGTTCGTGATCTTCCCAGAATCACTCTACCCGAAAGTACCGTATGCCAATCATGCCAATTTGGTAAGCAAACCTTGGTGAAATTAAATGCTAAAGAAGGATCAACAAGTAAGCCTCTTGAACTGATACATAGTGATATATGTGGTCCTATAAGGAAAAATTCACCTCATGGAGAACAATACTATATTTTATTTATTGATGACTTCTCTAGAATGTTGGATCAGTTTGCTGAAACATTAAGATGAAGCATTTGAAAAATTTAAGATCTTCAAAGATTTGGTTGAAAATAAATTAGATATAAAAATCAAATGTCTTAGATCTGACTGAGGAGGAGAATACATATCAAATGATTTTTTTTGTTTTTGTGAACATCATGGCACAAAAATAAAATTTTCTGTAGCTGAAACCCCACAACAAAATGACGTGGTAGAATGGATGAATAGAACATTTCAACAAATGGCTCAAGCTATGCCTGATGAATCTATAACTCCCGATACCTTTTGGGGAGAAGCAACACAAACTGCGGTAAATATTCTGAACAAGGCTCATGTTCAGGTGAACAATGATAAAACTCCTTATGAACTCTAGTATGGCAATCTTCCCACCGTAAAGCATTTTAGAGTTTTCGGAAGCGAATTTTTTAGCAAGAACAATGATAAAAAACTTGGTAAGTTTGAACCTAGAGTAGATGAAGGAATATTTCTTGGTTACTCTTCTAGAAGTAAAGCATATAAATGTTATAATAAAAGACTTTGGAAGATTTTTGAATGTGTTGATGTTGTAATTGACGAGTCTCTCTCAACTCCGAAAAGTGAAATATCAACAACAAATGAAGATGATGATGATGTATATCATCCTGAAATAAATAGAAACAATATAGAAGGTGAACCCAATGAAGCACCAGAAGAAGATATATTTGAAAAGGCTTGATCCACGTACGTTCAAAAGAATCATCCAGAATCTCAAATTTGGGGAGAAAAGGGATCAGGTGTCCAAACAAGAAGAACTCTTGTAGGATCTCCTAGCTATCTGGCATTTCTATCCACTATTGAACCACAGAATGTCAATCAAGCTAGAAAATATGAATTTTGGATTCAAGCCATGAATGAAGAACTTGATCAGATTGAAAAGAATCATACTTGGGAATTGGTTCCAATACCTCATGATAAAAATGTGATTGGAACAAAATGGATATTCAAAAAAAAGTTAAATGAAAATGGAGATGTCATCATAAACAAAGCTAGAATTGTTTGTAAAGGGTATGCTAAAAAAAAAGGTATAGACTTTGAAGAAAAATTTTCTCTTGTAGCCAGACTTGAAGCCATAAGAATTTTTGTTGCTTTTTCAAGTTTTCAACAAATAAAATTTTATCAAATGTATGTTAAATCATCCTTTCTCAATGGGGATCTAGAAGAAGAATTTTATATAGAACAACCAGAAGGATTCATTCCGGGAAATGATGAAAAACTTGTTTGCAAACTTAAAAAGGCTTTATATAGTCTCAAACAAGCTCCTCTACCAAGGTACTATCGTCTTGACAGATATCTTCACCAACAAGGATTTATAAACGGATTTGCTGCTAGTAACCTATAGACAAAATTAGAGAATAATAATTGCTGATTGTAGTTGTATATGTTGATGACATCATTTTTGGGAGTAATGAGGAGTCCATGAGCAAGAAATTTGCTTATGTTATGCAACAAAAATTTGAAATGTCTTTACTTGGGGAACTAACATTCTTTCTTGGCTTACAAGTGCAACAAGAAACATATGGCATATTTTTATCACAAGAAAAATATCTTAAGAAAATTCTGAAGAAGTATGGGATGGAAGACTACAAAACTATTAGTACACCAATGGTAACTGGAGGTAGCCTCAGTTCTCATGATGATTCTCCCACGGTGAATCAACCATAATATAGATCCATGATTGGAAGTTTTCTTTATCTAACCGGGACAAGATCAGACATCATGCATGCAGTTAGGATTGTTGGACGATTCCAAGCCAATCCAAAGAGTCTCATCTTTAGGCTATAAAAAGAATATTTAAATATATACAAGGGACTTAAGACTTTGGTCTATGGTATCCAAAGAATGATGATCTCACTCTTCATGCTTACACAGATGCAGATTGGGCTGGAAATGTTGATGATCGAAAAATCACTAGTGGTGGTGCATTCTATATGGGGCCCTGATTAGTATCTTGGTTCAGCAAGAAACAATGTTCTATTGCCTTATCTACAATAGAAGTAGAATATGTGGTTGCCGCATCATGCTGCACTCAACTCCTTTGGATGATATAGACTCTACAAGACATTCAAATCAAGTGTTCACCTCCCATCTCCATTTTATGTGATAATACAAGTGCTATTAGTATCTCAAAGAATCCTATTGTGCATTCCAAGGCTAAGCACATTCATATCATGTATCACTTCCTACGTGAACAAGTGCTTGAACAAAAGGTTAAATTGGAATATGTTCCCTCCAAAGAACAAGTTGCTGATATATTTACTACAGCTCTTCCCAAGGAAGCATTCGGACATCTTAGAAACAAGCTGGGAGTTGTCTCTACCACTCTGGTCAAATCTGCTTAATTTCAGAAGTTTAAGTTCAATACGCAGGTTTCTTAAAGAACAATCGTGTATATACATGAGTTTCTGTGCATAAAACCATGTATGGATTTTGCTGACAGAAATTCTCTGGGTCAGCACTTAGAATAGATGTGGTACTGTTGGGAAATCTCTATTGTTGTTCCAACATTCATATTTTTATATCATTCTCTGATGAATATGCTTTGATGAATTGTTTGTTGAAGGTATTCAGGATGCATGAGCTTAGGGGGAGCACCTATCTTGTTGAAAAGGATGCATTGTTGGCATTATGATTGGTTTTTGATATATGATCTCTCTCTTAATATCTTTTGGTTTTGTTAATGACATATTTGTAAAGGGGATGTTGACTCTCATGATGTAAATTGTACTATTCAGTCATGTACGGACTTGTTCTACTTTGTAAACCCACTTGGGTGGTTGATTCAAATATGTAATTCCACTTGGTTGGATCATTGATGTAAGTATGATTCTTTGGTGATAGGAAAGGTTATACTTGGTTGAGTTATAAAGTCATGTACTTCATTGAATATATCTGAAGATTCAGCATACACTCAGTGGGAGCATGGTAAAAATAGTTTCCTTTGCTTTTGATGTCAAAGGGGGGGAGAATTTTGGGTGTTTGAATAATTTGAATAATGGTAATATATATCTACCTGTTGTAGTGATTAGATACCATCATGGTTTCCATCAAGTCCAAAGGGGGAGATTGTTGGCAATATCATTCCTATGTCTTAATATGTTGTCCTTGATGGCAACTCTCTAGTAAAATATGGAGTATATGTTCAATAAAACCTCAGGAGTCCGTCAGAAGAAATGTGTAATGTACAGCAGAATATTTGGTGTTGAAGATTGTATATGTGGGTTTGTACAGGAAAATTTGTGTATATATGCGGATAAGAAAGATCCAAGTCACGTATGCCTTTTGTGCTCCAAAAGGATAAATACCAGGGGGCATTACCATGGTATTAGCCCATAGGTTTGAGCGCCATGTTGTCTATTTCATTTCATCCAAGAATACCATCGACAAATGTGTGGTTTTGACCCATGGTATTGCTAAAAGCTAAATCTATATAAGGAGAAGAAGTTCATAGTGTAAGGTGTGCATGTGTAAGGGCTATCACTAATACTTCTCTCTGATGTATATTTGCATAGGTTGAACTCTGTTTTATTGATAAATCTGAAGTTATGATGCACTGTTTGATAGACTGATGAATCAAGATATCTAGGCTTGAAAAGACTATGTTCTTGCATGATACATTGAAGATATGATTAGATCTGAGACCTGTCGCATGTTTGCTAAAGTGGAATGAAGAAATATGGGTAAGTTCTATAGATCTGAAAACATTATGCTGAATTAATATTTACAGATATTTACGCTAGTTCATCTCAGTAAAATCACATATATGCACGGGTTTGCTTCAGAAAAGGCGTGTATGGAAGTTAGGGTTTTCTGAAGCTCATTGCAGAAGTTTTATGTTATTGTTGTTATTTTTCTGCTACCTGTTAATGAAGTCTTCATATAGATCTGGGTTTCTTGATTGTCGAATATGTTGATAAGTTGATTATGTACAAATCTGATCAATGAGTGAGAAAATATGTGTTATGATGACTGACTAATCAAGGGTTCTGCAATTCTAAAAAAATATCTGACTGAATGTCCTAGATCTGGATCTAAGACTAAATATATTCTGAAAAACAATATTCACAGATCTATATGCAAGTTTGTGTTGGAAATGTTTTCATTGATGGCAAAGGAGTTGGCAAAGGAGGAGCATGTGAAACAGTAACTAGGCAAAGAGAGAAGCAAAGTAGCAGAGAACAGAGGCAACATAGAAGGAACAAAGGCAGCAGGAGACATATGAGGTGGTGCTCCAGAGTAGTGAGGGAAGAGTTTCTGTAATTTTATTATAAGTGCATATATGAAGAACTGATTCTGAGTTATGTGTATGACTGGATTTTTATTCTGTGTGAATTTGACATCTATTCTGGTCGAATTCTGTATGAAGAAGATTTAAATTCTTGGGGTAAATATGAACTCTGTGTTATTCTCTATGAAAAGGGATTTAATTTCGTGAGCAATGAAATATCTGTGTAAAGGGATTTAATTAGTGATTCTGGACATGATTGGGAAATTGGTGTTTGAGTTAATATACCAATCTCGTGATTAAAAAATTAAGAGTAGAGTTCGGAGGTTCGGAACTGCTTAGAGAGTCAGAGACTTGTAGAGACCTGCATAGAGAGCTACGTAGAGTTGTCGGGCTGGCAGAGTAGATTTCCGAAGGCCATTTGGCTAGAAATCTGGCCGAGCCAGAAGCTTTAAGTAACTTCATTATATGAATGAGGAAATTGTTTCAGTATTTTTGTGCATTTTCCAAGTTAAGTTCTGTGTGTTAATCTGATTTTAATTGGAGTTATCATTTTCTGTGTGAAAGGGTTCTCTTATTGGCCGAATTAGAATTTTGTAAGTAGGTTTCATATCTGGAAGTATTGATTGGGTCATGCACATGAATTGGTCGATTTAATTTTGCATGAGGAATGGTTGAGGTTCAGGGAATAAAACTCCTCAATAGGAATAATGGGGTAGTTTATTTCTATCGGAAGATTTGATTATGGGAATTGAGAATGCACATTCATTTAATTGAATTCTGGGTGATTGTTCATGGTGGGAAAATTAGAGTAATCACGGTGAGTCGATGTAATAACTGAATTGTTGGTTTATCAAATTGAAGTGAAATCACAGTTTTAACAGTGAACGAAATAAATGCTATAGTCCCTCCGGTAGGTTAACCACCTGAATCAAGGTTGGAAATCAAAGGCTCACTCCATGAGTTAGGTCATTCGATGGAGAACACAAATGTTGATTGGTCCCTAAAATTTGAACAGGGTTAAGTCTGCATAGAGATCTCTATTTACTTGAATCAATATCTAGTAAAGTAAATCCCTAGCGAGAAGACGAGGTTTGTAGGGAGTCGATTTGTATTAAGCCAGCACACAGCAAATCCATGGACAATTAACCTCTACACAAGAGACTCCGGAAGATTTCGATTCAATTGGCTCTTAACTGAGACCAGAGTGCGTTAATGGAACCGTGAATATGAAGGACGAGGAGCGGAATTCATAGATAAGAGAGGAGTCAACAAAAGGCCGAATGGAACCATAGTCTATTTGGAACCGAGTTAACTGAAGAATAAAAGCGGGTTTGAGGATTAAACTGGTGGTATCACATTGTAAAAGAATGGTAAGTTGTTTTTGAAATAAAAACGCGATATCAGTGGTTGGTTGCCACGCGTCCCAGAGTGGTTTACGAAAACAACTTTTTTCGCATTAATTTTGAGTACTAAACCTTAGTTAGAGAAAAAACGTGATACTTATCCGAAGCGTCTGATCTGGAGAGAGGGAGATCACATGGCAGTTGCATGGTGACTTGCACGGGAGATAAGCCATGGTAAGCGACGGTTTTAACACTATGGAACAGTTATGTGTGGGGCCGTAAAACTAAATGGAATGCAACCATTGATTTTTATTAAGGTCGAAGATTAATTAATGGAAATTCTGCATGACTCAATGTGGGGCCCAAAGGGTTGAATGCAGCGTTAGCATGGGCCAAATATTATATTTGAGTCAAAATAATTCCAAAAGTTTAAATGAACTGGAGAGATGAGTTATTAGCCCATGGCCCATCTTATTTAGGGTTAATTGTGGTCCAAGCCTTGTATGAAAGAGGCTATAAAGCGTGGAGTAGTTTCATTATTTAATGATACTAATGTATGGTTTGTAATATATGATGAAAAGCGAGTGGGTTTAACCATCTATGAAACAAACCATAGTGGCAAGTTAATAAGCTGTGAGGTCGGATTAAAAGTTATGGTAATGTGTTAAAAAAAGGGTCCTCACTTGGGGATAACGGAAACAACAAATCTTCGATAAAAATATATACTTATGGTTCAATCACATAAGTTGTATTGATGGGTTTTAGCATAAGGTTTAACCCCATTGGTTGAAGAGAAAGTTCTGCATGTACAATTTCATATGCGTGGTTTCATAACCTAGGATATGAGATATTAAAACTTTCGCTCAAGTAATTTAATTTAGGTGTAGGGCTCTATAACCATCGTGTAGGGAGTAACTTCACAATTGAGGTCCGTATTATTACCCTTGTTAAATATCAGTTTTATTGGAGAAGCTTCAACACTGATTTAAATTTCCAGTGGAGACATAATGAGGTTGTAAGTTTGCCCAGATTGAATTTTAATTGGGTCTAAATTTCGGATTCATTTATATACTCAAGAAGCGGGGACTGTGGGTTTTACCTGCACCAAGTTTTATTTAAATTGCCAGTGAAGGAGACCAAAGCATTGAAATTTTCCCAGATTTAAAGTTATCATTTATATTTATTGTAACGCAGCTATATATATATATATATATATATATATATATATATATACAGTAGACACACTATTGTAGTGAACAGGTGAATATGCACAGGAATGAGAATGTGGTTTTGATAGGTGTACAAGCACATAAATCAGGAGAATATGAAAAACTGAAAAAGACAGTGAGAAGAGTATGCAGAATAGTTACATGATAGCTGCAGATACACAATTGCAGTGAATAGAAGAGGTATGCAGAATAATTTCTTAACAATAGCAGAAAAGACAAAACCAGCAAAGCCAAAGGCCAGAAAATGGGTTGAGTGAAATTCTTTTTATGTAACTGAAAATGTGAATGTAAATGTTTTATTTGATTTTATATTGTTTGTGATGCATTGGCAAGTCTCCGGAGGAAAACAAAAATCCCACTGTAATATTGAAATTAGTAAATATTGCTATATTTTTCTAAGTGAGTTGGACAAAGAAATGAGAAGGAAGAAGGCAAAGAGGCATGGCTGTCCATTTCAAATTACCTATGGAATGATAACAGTCATAAGGAAATCCCTATAAATGATATCAGCTTGATACACATAGAGATGTTAGAGAGTGAGGTAAAAGAATGCATAAATGAAGCAGTGAGGCAGAAAAGAAGGAGGAGTTGAGCAGAGAAGAAGGTGGAGTTGATAGAGAATCCGAGAAGATGCAAATATGATACAGGACATATATGAGGATTGATGAACAACAAAAGAGAAGGTACAGAACAAAGCTGATATCCAAGGTAAATCAGAAAGTGTTTTTTTTTTTAAGAGTAAGGAAGTTGGACCTTCCCTATCAAGTTGTAGCTTGATAGATGTCAGTTGTAGCTGACTGAGGTTGGAGCCTCTTGTAGGTTGGTGCCTACAAAAAATTGATGGGAGTTGGAGCTTCCTTGCAAGTTTTAGCTTGCAGAATTGAGGTAGGAGCCTCCTGTGGGTTGGAGCCTACAGAAAATCAGTGGTGAGAGGGATTTGGAGCTTTCCTTTGCATCACAACATTAATAAGATGTGGTTTTATCCCTTTATGGGTTTCCACTTATATCTGGTGTCTATACGCATGATGTCTATGTGTTGATATGGTATATCTATTTTGCTAATACTTGCTGCTCACATATTAAAATTGTTGGTACATTATCTATTATGCTTATTAATTGCTGCTCACAAATCAATATTGCTCACACATTACGTTGATCGTGAAATGAAGGTGTTAATAAAGTTTAATGAAAAGTTTTAAAAGTACATGAATGTGTTAAACTAAGTCACCCCCCCCTCTCAGTTTAACTAAGGGTTCAACAGTTTGTGTGAAGGAAAGCGCTTATATGCACGTGTTCAGTGAAGTAATGTAGCGTATGCTTTTTGAGATAATGAATGTTTAGGGTTGAATTTTATTCTGCATATTGATTCTGAAATATGATTATTACAGTGTTCTAATTACAGTGATCTCACCGTTTGGTTTGATGTATTGGGTGAAGTTTATTGTTGTTGAGCATTATGAAGGGTTTTGTTGAAGTTGTGTGATCTAGTATGAAAATTGATGAAACATGGTCTGCAGTGGTTCTGAGGGTTGAAGCCTTCGGTAGGGAAGTAAAAGATTCCTGCCAGTAGAAGCTGTTGTTCTGATCAGGGGGTTGAAGCTCCCTTCCAGTAGTGGTTGGTAAACGAGATCAGGGGGTTGTAGCTCCCTTCCAGTTGCAATTGGAAAACAAGAGAAGGTTGCAGCCTTCTACAAGTAGATACTTGCGTCCTGATACGAGTCTGTATTAGTACAATATTATAAGCAGTTTTCCATATAATAAATATTGAAGACATAAATTACAACAACAATGGTTTTCTCCTAAATTGTGTTTCCACCTTAAATCTTAGTGTTCATGTGCATTGCTCTTGTGTGATGATTTAGTCTGTTGGTACTACACATTATTATTGATTAACAAATAGATGCATGAATGATAAGTTGAGTTAAAGATTGTTTCTGAAACATTTTCTAACAATAAACTTATATCAGTATACACAAGTTTCTTTTAGCATATGCGTGTGTCTACGTGAGTTGCGTTCATCAAAGTTTCATATGGAATTCAGTAAAGAAAAATTTAAAATTATCAGTAAGCTCTAAATACTAATTGACCCCACCCCCCTAGTATTTTTCCAATTAATTAGTATCAGAGCAGGTCCTTCTGAAGAATCTTAATCGCTAGAAGGCATATCAGCCAAGATGAGAAATCAAGATGGGACAACATCTTGTTGGGTATGTGTTATATTATTTCCACAAATAGCTCCACGCGCTGTACATTGCACCGGGTGCAGCAGGGGGTTCACAGGGGGGGCGCCAGTGCCTCGGAAAAAATTTTTTCGGTGTGTGTTCCCACTCATAAGCGGACCCATGCATGTTTTGTGCATGAGTTTGCACATGGTTTTTGGGGTACGATGGTTTTTGGCCCCTGGTATTTTGTAGATCCGGTCAAGGGAAATACAGTTATGTTCTAATCCAGGGTTAATGGATTGGGGTTTATGTATGCTTCGGCATGTATATATATGTGTTGTAACACTAAAAGGAATATAATGAAAAATCAAGCCGGTCGTCCCGATTTGGGATCCAGGGGAAAATCTCTGTGTTTATCTGTTTTATGTTTTATGCTCTCGCTATTGTTTATTTTCTGTTATAAGATTCGTGTGTAGATAATTTCTGTTCAGGGTTAAAACCTACATTTGGTATCAGAGCTGTTTTGGCTTCAAGGGGATGCCTTTGTTGTTGAGGGTTTTTTGCTCGGGCCTGTGGTAGACCCTGTTCAGTGGGAGATCTGCGGGATCGATTCTTGCGGTGAAAGAATATGGCGAGCAGCGGGAAGATAGAGATCGAGAAATTTAATGGTCAGAGCTTTGAGTTATGGAAGCTCAAGATGGAGGATCTGCTGGTGGATAAAGATCAGTGGATCGCGGTAGATCCAGGTACTAAACCAACGACAATGTTAGATGAAGACTGGAAGAAACTGGATCGGAAGGCTAAGAGCACAATACGGTTGTGTGTCTCAGATTCAGTATTGTTGAATGTATCTGGGGAAGCTACGACGAAGAATTTGTGGGAAAAACTTGGGACTTTGTACCAATCTAAGTCTCTGGTGAATAAGTTGTTCCTGCGGAAAAAGCTGTATAACCTGAGGATGAAGCATGGAGACTCGGTGACAGAGCATCTGAACGCCTTCAATACTGTGGTAATTCAACTGTCATCTGTTGATATTAAAATCTCAGATGAAGATAAGTGCGTCAGTTTGTTGTGTTCTCTACCAGACTCGTGGGACAGTTTGGTTATTACAATAGGTAGCAATACAACTACCTTGAATTTTGATGACATTGTCTCAGCCTTGCTGTCGGAGGAAATGAGACGGAGAAATATGGAGGGTCAAAATGGAGATGCCTTATCTATACAAGGAAGGTCCCAAAACAGAAACAAGAATAAGGTTTCGAGTGGGAGATCTAAATCTAGAGGGAGATCTAAATCTCCTGGAAAGTTTGTAAAGGTATGCTGGAAATGCGGAAAGGAAGGACACTACAAAAAGGAATGCAGATCTAAAGCTCCCGAGAAAGGAAAGGGATCTGATGAAGGTCCTTCTGCAGAGGCAAAAACCACCTCGGATGAAGGTGGGGATGTGTATTTGGCTTCTTCTTCAAATACACATGTAGATCATGAGTCATGGTTGATTGACTCAGGTGCATCCTTTCACTTCACTCCCCATAGGGAGTGGTTCTGCGAGTATGAGAAATATGATGGTGGTGATTTCTTCCTAGGGGATGATAGGAGGGCCAGAATCATCAGACGTGGAAAGGTCAAGCTGAAGTTGCAAGGTGGAAGGATTAGAACACTTCCTGGTGTTCTGCATATTCCTGCATTGGCCAGAAATCTGATTTCTGTAAGCAAGATGGATGATGCAGGTGTAAAAACAGTGTTCGAGAAAGATGCCTGCAAGATGGTTCGGGGAGCACTGGTATTAATGCGGGGAGTTCGGACTGGAACTCTGTAAAAGCTACAAGGTAGCACTGTTATTGATGGGTGTAACAGTTCTGTGGTTCCTGAAAGTGGGACGGAAAGCCTAGCTGTCTCTGGAGAAAATACCATGCTATGGCATCAAAGACTTGGACATATTGGAGAGAAGGGCCTTCGGATACTGCATAGAGATGCTATGGTAGAAGGTATGTCTAATTGTTCTCTGGATTTTGATTTCTGTGAACATTGTGTATATGGGAAGCAGAATCGGGTGAGTTTTCCTTCTGGTGCTAAGAGGGCAAACAAGATATTAGAACTTGTACACAGTGATGTGTTTGGGCCTGTGTCAGTTCCATCACTGGGAAAGTCTGTGTACTATGTTTCATTCATAGATGACTTCTCAAGGAATACATGGATATATTTCTTGAGGAAGAAATCTGAAGTCTTTGACAAATTTAAAGAATTTAAGGCTCTAGTGGAAAACCAGACAGAGAAGAAGATAAAGGCGTCGAGGACAGATAATGGTGGGGAGTTCTGCAAGAAGGAATTTGAAGAGTTCTGTAAGAAGTGTGGTATAGCACGACAGAAGACTAATCCATACACACCTCAGCAAAATGGAGTTGCAGAAAGAATGAACGGAACGCTGATGGAAAAGGCAAGAAGCATGCTCAGTGGTACCGTGTTAGGACAAGAATTCTGGGCAGAGGCAGTGGAGACTGCATGTTACTTAGTTAATAGATCACCTTCATCAGCGTTGGAGGATAAGACTCCACATGAGGTATGGACTGGTAAGAAACCCTCTCTTTCACATCTAAGGGTATTTGGATGTGATGCATATGTACATGTTCCAAAGGAGAAAAGGACCAAGTTGGATAATAAATCTGAAAGGTGCATCTTTATCGGGTATAAGGATGGTTTAAAGGGTTACAAGCTTTGGAACCCAGAAACAAGGAAGGTTGTGTACAGCCGAGATGTGGTGTTTAGAGAGGTGAAAGATGTTGTTATACATGAAGTCCTACCAAAGGAACCTGAGAAGATAGAGTTTGAGCTAAAGGAGGATGAATCAAACTCTACAACAGAAGAAGACTCAGAAGATGAAGAGCCACAAACTCCAGCTTTGAGAAGATCAGTTCGGGAAAGAAGGCAACCAGAAAGGTATAGTCCATCTACTTTTTGTTCAGGTTTTGCCTTAACTATAACTGATGATGAACCCAGAACTGTCAGGGAGGCAGTAGATTCAGAGGATGGAAAACTCTGGAAGGAGGCCATGGCGGATGAAATGGCATCCTTGCACAAAAACGATGCATGGGATCTGGTGGAGTTGCCGGCTGGAAGGAAGCCCATTGGGAGCAAATGGGTGTTTAAGAAGAAGATGAATGTAGAAGGCAAGGTGGAGAAATACAAAGCTCGATTGGTAGCAAAAGGTTATTCCCAGGTGCCGGGAATTGATTTTGGTGATATTTTTTCTTCTGTTGCCAAAGTTACTTCTATTAGATTACTTTTATCTGTTGCTGCTGCATTTGATTTTGAGATAGAACAGATGGATGTGAAGACAAAATTTCTTCATAGGGATCTAGAAGAGGAGATCTACATGAAGCAACCTGAAGGCTTTATGGTGAAGGGTAAGAAAGAACTGGTGTGCAGGTTGAAGAAGTCTCTGTATGGGTTAAAACAGTCACCAAGGATGTGGTATCAGAAATTTGATACCTATATACGGGGACTTGGCTTCACCAGAAGCAAGGAGGATCACTTTGTTTATTTTAAATTAATTGGTGATCGTGTTATTTATTTGGTCTTGTATGTGGATGATATGTTGTTAATTGGAAATGACAAAGAAATTATCCAAGATTTGAAGACCCAACTGTTCTCCAAATTCGAGATGAAGGATATTGGTGCTGCAAATTATATTTTGGGCATGGAAATTAAGATATATCAAGAAAATATGAAGCTCTGGTTAAACCAGAGGAAGTATGTCAAGACTATATTGCAAAGGTTCAATATGTAGGATAGTAAACTGGTGAATGTTCCTATTCCTGTAGGTGTAAAGATATCTACTGAACAATGTCCCAAGACACAAGAAGAAGAGGAGGATATGTCCCGTGTTCCATATGAAAGTGTAGTGGGTAGCCTATTGTATGCAATGGTCTGTACTAGACCAGACATTGCACATGCAGTTGGAGTATTGAGCAGGTTTATGTCAAACCCAGGGAAGGAGCATTGGACAGCAGTGAAGCAGGTTTTCAGATATTTACATGGCACTAGTGATTATGGCTTTTGCTACCAGGGAAGACCAGGATTGGAAAGAATGTTGGACATTCGTGGCTTTGTTGATGCAGACTGGGCTGGAGATCTAGACCAAAGAAGATCTATAAGTGGGTATGTGTTTAGCCTATTTGGAGGTGCAGTCAGTTGGATGAGTAAAAGTGATGGCGGTGATGGTGGAGGCATTAAGGAGAGCCTTTCAAATTTATCAACAATGATTTCTAACTCCGGAGGAGTCGGATTCAATTCTTCACTTTCATTTTCATTCATCAAATTTCAAAAAAATCTACCAAAGTTATATAAGATTTACACAATATGATCTTTGGCTTTAAATAAGTACTTCTAAATCACTTTAAGAGCTCTTACAATCAATCTCTTATAACCCCTTTTTGATATTGATTATAGCATCAAAGAAAATAGTTTGAACCAATCTTCCAATCCTTTGGAATGAATAACCCAGTCTTTAAATGAAATATTTAAAAACTATTAAATCTCCAGCATAAACACTTAGTCTACGCTTTCACTCAGCCCACACATCGAGTTTTTGTTTTTAATAAACCGATCTCCATTTCAAACAACGTTGGTACATACATTCTCCAACGTATTCATTTAATTTAAAAGCAACGCTGGCTCATACCTGAAGTTTCCAATGCATTAAATTTCGAGCGCTGGCTCAGATATTCAAACTGCTACTTCAAAACTGGAAATTGATTTCTTTGAATGCCGGTTTCAATAGAAGTTAATTCGATTTTATTCAAAATCCTTTCGTCCTTCCAAAGCACACTTCTCCTTTGCATCGAGCCTTGGATCGATTTCCATTTAATTGGAGTCAAAATTACTCCACGGCATAATTCAAACAACAACGTTAACCTCCTGATCTGCGTTGCTATAGGCTTCCATGATTAAAAGATATTTTTTCAAAACTAAGATTTAATTGTATTGACTCTGAATTCCGACCTTAAAAGGAAAATTGTCTTTCTCCGCGTTAAGAATATGATCCAAAAATATAATTCCAGCAAACAGATGTTTCAATATACTTTCAAAATCAAAGATTTCACTCAGTGCGTCCTTCATACATCATCAGCTCTTATTTGGCAATTTTAAAAACCAGAATCAATATCGATTTTTCCCAAATTGAACCCCAATAACCCTTTATGCAAACTCTATTTAATATCAGAATTGATATCTTATATAAATAGAATTCCTTCAACAAATAAGAGTGTATTACTCAACCTGATATGATTTGTAATAATAAACAATTTATAAACACAGAGCTCATACGAAGACTGCGTTGCAATTAATTCAAGACTGGAGCATATAAACCAAGAATTCTGAAAGGAATCTAACTCTCCTCTTCTAATAGCGACCACAGTAGTTCGATTAACCTCAATATTTTATACAGAAATGTCAAACCCAATAAAATTTCGAAGATAAAGATCTCCGGGGATTGCCAGTATGAAACAATAATTCAGACTTTGCAATCTTTATTAATTCCAATCGTCACAATAATTCCTCACGGCCAACTCCAATTTTCTCCATTACAAAGATTCTAATTTATAGTTTTATTACAAACAAAGAACTCCTCAATTTAGGATCAAATTTCCTAAATTGAGACAAAATCCTACTTGCCCAAATATCTTCCTAAAATCTATCAACTGTAGCCTAGATATGCTCAACAAGCTCACACCTATTCAAACTACTTAGCTCTAAATACTCTCCTAATTTATTACAAAAATAATAATATTAAATTGTTTGAGGAATTAAATCCTCTCATTAAACATTTGACTTTCACCCATTAGTGAACGAATTTTAACTCAGCTAGCCACAACATGTGAACAAGTTTTCACATTGCTGGCTAGAATCTAATGCCCCTGCATCAAAAAGACAGTCTGTAGTGGCTCTTTCAACTACAGAGGCAGAATACATAGTAGCCACTTAGGCAAGAAAGGAAGAAGTTTGGTTGCAAATATTGTGTTCAATTATGGGGTTGGTACAGCAAGCTATAAGGATAGACTGTGATAACCAAAGTGCAATTTTCTTGGCTAAGAACCCTGCTTATCATTCAAAGACAAAGCACATTGATGTTCAATATCACTTTGTTAGAGATATGGTTGAGGCTAAAAGGTTATTGCTGGTAAAGGTGGACACTTTGAAGAATGTTGCAGATGCATTGATGAAGTCTATGAGCACTTAGAAGTTCTCTTGGTGTAGAGAAACAATGGGTGTTGAAGAATTGGCCCAATGACTAAGATCTCCTATGGCCCCCTCTGGAAAGAAAACAACAAGTGGGAGAATGTTGGGTATGTGTTATATTCTTTCCATGACTAGCCCCACACGTTGTACGTTGCCCCGAGCGCAGCAAGGGGGTCACAGGGGGGGTGGCAACCCCCCCTGTCAGGGTCTGGGGCAGCGCCCCGACAAATTTTTTTTTGGTGTGCGGTCCCACTCATAGGCGGACCCAGCCATTTTTTGTGCATGAGTTTGCACATGGTTTTTGGGGTACGATGGTTTTCAGCCCCTGGTATTTTGTAGATCGGGTCAAGGGAACTATGGTTATGTTCTAATCCAGGGTTAATGGATTGGGGTTTATGTATTCTTCGGCATGTATATATATGTGTTGTAACACTAAAAGGAATATAATGAAAAATAAAGCTCGTCGTCCCAATTTGGGATCCAGGGGAAAATCTCTGTGTTTATCTGTTTTATGTTTTATGCTCTCACTATTGTTTATTTTCTGTTATAAGATTCGTGTGTAGATAATTTCTGTTCAGGGCTAAAACCTACACATCTATTAGACCTCCTCTCTTCAACAGAAACAACTTAATCTTTTGGAAGACAAGGACAAGATCCTATCTTTAGTCTCTTGGAGCAGATGTATGGGCTATAGTTGAAGGAGGTTATCAATATCCAACTCCCATTCCAACAGATGCAGCAGCAAGAAAGAACTATGAAACCAATGCAAAGGCGGTCAATGCATTATTGGGAAGTCTGACTAAATCATAATTTTTCAAAGTCATGCAGTTGAATACAACAAAGGAGGTATGAGACAAAATAATTCTAAGCTATGAAGGTGATGGCAAGGTAAAAAGAGCTAAACTCCAAAATCTCAGAATTCAATATGAAAAACTCAGAATGCATAATGAAGAAAGAATTGCTAGTTTATTTCTACATCTAGATGATTTTGTAAATCGTATGAGAAATTTGACTGAAACTATATCTGACACTACTCTGGTAGAAAATGTTTTAAGATCTCTAACTCCCAAATTTGAATCAAAAGTGTCTGCCATTGAAGAGAAGCAGGATCTACAAACTCATACCTTTTTTCAACTTCTTGGGATTCTAACTACTTGTGAAATGAGAAAAGTAGGTCCATCTGAAGTCAAAGAAGTTGTCTTCAAGGCTGCTACAAAATGAAAGGAGGTAGAAGAACAAGAAAGATCAGGGTATATTTCAGAAGAAGATGAGATAAATTTTGTAAAGAAACTACAACTTGTCATTAGAAGGTTCAGAGGTAAGCTTCCCTTTAAATGTTTTTCTTATGGAAGACTTGGTCATTATGCTTCTAAATGTCCCCATAAATATAGGCATGAAAATGGAAAGGAAGTGGCTAAAATAAATAAGAAACAATTTATCAATAGAAAAAGCTACTATACTCATGAAGATAGTGATGGTTTATCAATAGTGAAGAAGGAGAATCTGATCAAGATATTATACTTATCATGGATTTTGAAAAGGACTCTAGTGGTAATTTTATGGATGCATTAGAAGAAAATTACTTTCTTGAAGAAATAAATCATCTCAAAATATGCTTGGAAGAAAACAAAATTACCATAGATACTCTAAAAAATCAGCTAATGGAAAAGGAGAAGCACAATGAGAAATTACAATGTGAAATAGTAAGTCTAAGAAAGGAAATTGAGAAAGTAAAAAATTTAAATCTTAGATTTCCTAAAGGATCTAAAACATTAGATGAAATTATCAAGGTACAACGCTCTCCTCTTAGAAAGACAGGTCTTAGTTATATTGGAGAATCATCTCAGTCTTCAGCACTAAGCTATCTAAATGCAGCTAAAGCCAGCCTACAACATTTGGTCTCTCAGCAAAAGAACAAAAAAACTACACAGGTAAAACATGACCACTTTAATACAAGTAAGAACAATAACAAAAATATAAAATCAGCAGGTAAACATAAACAAAAGGTTTCATGATTGCAAAAATTTCTTCTTTAATGGACAATGTTTCTCTTGTCATAATTTTTGTCATAAGGCTACTCAATGTGTTGCATACAAAACCATCATGATCAGAGAAGCAAGAAAGCAAGGAAATGATACTGGACTAAAGAAGAATGCTTATGACAACTTTTCTCCTCTTCAAAATGAAATTGAATGTGCTTACTGCAATAACTTTGGTCATGAAGAATCTGAATGCAGGAGCAAAATTCAGCCAAAAGAACATATACCATCAAATTCCAAGGTTTAGAGAAATAAATTGTAATATTCCCAATTAGCCCAAGCTAATGATAATATACAATTTTGTTTCAATTTTCTGTTTCATGAATCAAATTGTAAAGGAGGATCAATAAAACTCCTAATCAGAAAAATAAATCAATGCCACATGTGAAAATAGCTAAATCTGAGCTATTTACATAAGCACACTTAGGTGTGAAAGAGACTGGATCACTTGACCAAGTCAACCAGGACCAAATCAACAACACCGTCTAGATACAGTGAATCTCCTAGATGCACAATGCAGTTTTAGTTGGAGGGTACACATGTGAATGGAGCCAAATCATTGAGATGGTTTAGGGTTTAACAATACTTTCATCTATAAAAGGAAGAGGAGGAAAACAAAAGAAGGTTTTTGATTGAGTATATTTCGGAATATATTATCTATTCATACATATATCATTCTCTGATGTTTAGATGAGGATAGTGTTGTTTAGCACTAGGGTGTTCCTATTTGGGAATCCCACCTCTTCCATTGAGTAGCTCTGGGAGGAGTCTTGCTAATCTTTTCCACTATCAGGCATTTGGCCAAGCTCATCTTCAGATCCTGTTGAGGGTTTGGTTGTCCTTGTAAGTTGCAGCAAGTGGAGGCTAAATCTACTTAGATATAGGCCAATCTAGTGCCTCTTTTTAGTGGAAAGCCATCTATCCCCTTGATAAGAGAGTATTAGATCTTTGGAGCTGCATTTTTAGATCTTGGCATCAGGCCAAACTAGTTCTAGAACCTACAACACAGTTTCCCTTTCAGTACTGCATTATTTACAAGTGTACAATTGCAGGGTGTTTTGAAACACATTTGAAGGAGAAATCTCTGGTGTTGGGGTTCTGCCCTTCACTATGGTGATCCATGGATTATACTTCTGATCCATTTTTTGTTTATATTTTATTTTCTTCTATTGTAATTTACTTCAAAAATTTTGAATAATACTATAGATCTGCAACTTTAGATCTCAGATCTACTCTTTGTGTCTCATGTTTTGCTCAAAACCCCAAGGGGAATTTCTAAAGGAGCTTTTCTAGTGTACAGATTTGATATGGATCTAATATTTTGTACACAGATCTTCTCTAGATAATATAAAACTGCTGCAACTCTTAAAAACAATGTTGTCAAGCTATTTTTTAGCCAATACATGTGTTGTAGCCCCCCCTTTTGAGGAATTTCTTCTATTATTGTCTTCTACATTCTGTCATACATTGTATGGGCCTCAATATGGATCTGATATATTGTTTTATATATGAAATTTGAGCCTTCTTATTGGTCTCCTGCTATTTCTTAGAAAAACTTCGTTATTTTCCTGCAGTATTGTTGCATATTGCTGTTGCCCCATTCTTGGGTGTTTTCCAGCCATACTAGGTGTGGGAGGCCTGTTTACCTCACCTAGTTTGATTTTTTTTTTCTCTCCTCTTGTATTTAGATGATAGATCTCCATATATAAGGGATCGAAGAGCTGCAAACTCATTTTAGTGCACATACTTCTGAAAAATGCATTATTCTAGCAGGTATTGTTGAATCTTCCCTTTTGGGGATATTACAGTGGTATCAGAGCAATAATATTGGCACAGCCTGTGATTTTCTTTCTTAAAGAGCCAATATGTCTTCAAAATAGTATGTGACTCTCACTAACAGAGAGAATAGGTACCTGAGAATAAGACATAATAAATTTGATTACACCAATGATGATAAAGACAAGGGAAAATCCCCTTAATCTGGAAGTGATGAAGATGGGAAGGAGTTTTCAAAAACCCTTCTGAAAGCCATGCAAGATCTTGCTATAGAGATCAAAGAGATTAGATTGGAAAGGATTAAGGAATATCCTATGATATTTCATCCTGGAGAAAGCTCTCGCATGTCCCACCACTGGAATGATCAACTAGTGAACCAGCCACAAGCTCCACAATGCTCTACCATGCCTACCTTCTTGGTTGTGGAGAATGAAGGG
Organism: Pinus albicaulis; assembly: GCA_034641835.2. Taxonomy (NCBI): domain Eukaryota; kingdom Viridiplantae; phylum Streptophyta; class Pinopsida; order Pinales; family Pinaceae; genus Pinus; species Pinus albicaulis. The sequence goes on from CM076580.1 coordinate 1,164,791,655, forward strand.
CCTCATGAGCAAGCATCCCTTGAAGAATATTTTGAAGAATATGAGTCTCAAAATCAGATATTCAAGGACCACTTGAGTTTTCAAGAGTTTTTTCACCTCAAGGATAAAAGAAGACCAAGGCATCAACATAGAGAAGGTGGATTCACTCATAATCATGATCGACATCACTCTATGGGCAGATTATGTTTACCCAAGTTTGATGGGTCATCCACTTGTTCTGCCAAAGCATGGGTAGAAAAACTAGATATCTACTTTCAGTTCAACAATGTCCCTAAGTTGGAAGCTATCAAGATTGTAGTGCTGCACTTTGAAGGTGAAGCACAAAACTGGTGGTTCCATGGGTTGTCTACATTAGGTCATACCAATGTGATTGGCTATTCTAAGTTCAGTAGAAGACTAGTGGAGAGATTTGACAGAAAGGATCCAGAAGCACCTTTCATGAGCCTTGCAAAGTTGAAGCAATCAGGCAATACAGAGTCTTATATCTCTGAATTTTTGAGATTATCTGTTATGGTTCCTAATTTGTCTACAGCAAGGAGGGTGTACATGTTCATCGATGGCCTAGATTAACCTCTGCATGGGTTGGTTAAATCTACCAAGCCCGCTACCTTGCATGATGCCATTGAGAGGGCTAGAGACCTTCAAGATGCCTTGCCAAAAGCAAAGGAAAACTTTCATAACAAGTCCTCTTTCCCTTCTAAAGGAAAGGAAGAGAAAGCTGCTCCTTCAAAGGAGAGCTCATACAAGAAGCCCCTTGATGATGAATTCCGAAGAGATCAAAGAAAGAGGAAGCTATGCTTCACTTTCCAAGAACCATGGGTACCTCGACATAGATCTGCTGCTGGTAAAGAACATTATATATAGAGGTCTTCTCAGATCTTGAACAAGATGAAGATGATGAGCCAAGGAGGGGTCACAACACTGACAATGTTGAAGGAGATCCAACACCATCAAGAGATGGGAATGGAGCATTTTCTCCTATTGGAGGAACTATTGCATCTTTGAGAGGAGTACCTAAGTACTTGAACTTAAGGGTTGAATGCTCAATCATGAATTATAGGGTTTATGTATTGATTTACAGTGGGGCTACCCACAATTTCATTGATGCCCATCTTGTGCAGAGGGAAATACACACTGATAATTTTGACGGATTCTCTATTTTGGTCCCAAGAGATAGAACAGTGCAATGCATGCATTATGTCCCATCACTTTTGGTCACCATGGGATCCTACACTTTGGTGGATCACTTCTTTGTAGTTGACATACCAGACACCAATGTTATTTTGGGTGTTCAATGGTTGATTACATTGGGGAAAGTCACCACTGATTGGGAGGCTTTGCAAATGGAATGGGTGGACATGAAGAGTGGTGCACCTAAAATGATAAAAGGCATGCATACTTAACCCTCACACAACACTTCCACACAAAAAACATAGATGGATTTGTGCAGTGGAAGAAAGGACCTGACTATCCCTTCTATTATGTTGATGAGATTTCTGCAAGGGACACTCTTATCTAGTGGCAAACCACCTGGGAGGCCACCTGATTCAGTTTTTGTGAAAGATATCTCACTATTTTATGCTCAAAAACAAAATCTAGGAGGGATGGGAGCATTAGAAGACATAACTACAGTGTTGGAAGGCTTGGGCAAGCATAAGAAGGAGGGATATTTTCTTCTCTCATCATCATCACCCACCTTTATTTCTGATTCTATGTTGTTGGAGGAGAAGAAGGGAAGGTATGTATTTCCTACTTGTACCTTTGGCATAGGAGATGTCAAAGAGGATATTAGATACATGGCAAGAATTCCTATTGATGCATCATCAGCGCTGTCATTGTTGGGGAGTGTAGATGTATATTGGAAATTCGAGTTGTTGGTGGATTATTCCAAAGATCTTCACACTTGTATGATGCTTGATGACCAGCTGCATGAAGAGGGCTATCTAGTCCATGAGGGATTTATCTATCATCATGATAGGATATTCTTACCTAGAGCCTCCAAGATCAAGGAGAGGATGCTACAAATGGCCTACAAAGAGTTCTGTTTCAGCCCTACCTATTCTATGAAGATCTACAACACTATCATGAGATGCTTTGAATGGGAAGGCTTGGGAGGAGAGCTACATTAGAATTTTATATAATTCAAGAGCTATGTGGAGTAGGGGCAGTCAAAGGAATCTATGCAAGATTCATTTCAACCATTTCTTCCATCTCTTAAAAGGGGAGAAAAATCTATGCACAATTCCATGTGTAGGAGATACATTGTTGGCGAAAAATCTGATCATGTAATGCAAGTTTCATTTTCTGATTTGACATATTCTTTCACCATGTTTTTGTAGGCCATGACTTCAAAGAGGAGTGTTGTATCATGTAAATCTCATGGCAAGCATTGGGGCACTAAAATTTCTGAATTTGGCCACTCCCTTGTTGTGTAAAGGGATAATTTCTTTCATGATGGGTGCTTCACAAAGGCACCAAACATATTTCACATTTTCAGCCATGGTAAGATGACTTGCGCAACAAGTAAGTGGTGGGGAAACCACTTACCATACCTTGACCTAATGTAGGCAGTAGATGCAATACGATGGTAACATATGTGAGACCTTGATCCACCTCCTCATGCTCAAATTTCTATTTGTATATATGTAATTATGCTTCCATACGTAATCTTCCAAAATTTTCATTAAGTTAATTGGAACATTAATTTTTCTTTCCTTTTAATAAAAATAATAAAATGGGTAAGGGGGCCCATGAATAAACATAATAAACACTCCTAATATGCAAAGGGGTCACCTAAGTGGTTTATTTGTCATCTCCTAGTGTGAAAAGGGGGAAAATACAAGAAGACTAGGTCAAGTTTGACCAAGTCAACATCACTGCCTAAAGAGGTGTAGCTTGCATAAGAAGACATCAAAGTTTTGATAGGAGGGATATCATTGGATGAGGGAAACCCTAATGGGTGGGTTCTATGGCAAGGAAGCCTCCTCTTGGCATAAAAAGGGGAAGGGGAGCCATTGCTCATTATGTTTTTAAATTCTGGTTTTGGTCTTCTCTCTCAAGTTGTTCAACTGAGATAGCTCTGTTGCTTAGCACAAGGGAGATTCCTGTATAGGAGTTTCCTCTCATTCATTGGGAAGATTTGGAGGATATTTTCATCATTCTCCTCACATCTAGGATTGAGGCCAAGGTAGCCATCTTTAGCTACAACATTTTCCAGTTAGGCAAAATCGTTGAGTTGTTGGGGGTTACAGTGAGGATTCATTACCACCCACTTCCAGAGCTAGTTTTGCAAAGGAGGAGCTCATTCTTTCCCTAGGAGATCAGTGAGGAAGATCCCAGAGCTTCATTTCATATTTTGGCATTGGGCCATATGCTTCATCTCATTCCTAGTGCAGTCTCTTCCCCATATTGCGTTATTTTCAGAGGGCACTTGCAGGAGGGGTTGACACTGTCGATTGGAGGGTGTAATATTCAGTGAAGAGAGAAGTATTTCCCTTCGAAGATAATTGGAGGAGGTTTCTTCATCATTTTTAGCATTCCCATCCTTCTCCATTTTGTATTGTTATTGAGTTGCAGCTGCTACACTACACTCCGGCATTTTTCCAATTTGTACATTTTGGCCAATCCCTTGGAGGATTGTTGTAATATTGTTTTTCGGGGTTGAGATCTTTCTCCCCAACTTTATTTGAGCTTTTTATTCCTATATAATTGTGTTTATATCATTTTTTAGTCATTTCCCACTATCGGCTGCGCAATCATAGCTTGTTGCTGGGTTGTGTAGCAGTGCACTTTCACTTTTGCATGTACATCTATCTTCGGGCTTATCTGGCCTATCTTGAGAGGTCCTTTCATAAATTTCTTGTATATCTATTTGCAGCTGCACATAATATAATGGCTATGATCTTTTCTTGCACCATATGTGTTTATTTTTCACTACTGCTACCTGTTGGAGTTCATGTATTACTACAGCTCTCACCTTTGAACATTGTTTGAGATACCTAGGAGTGGGAGATCTAAATAACCCACCTAGGTTTATTTCTTTGAGCTAATATTATAGAAGTGTAATATATGAAGGGTAAAAAAATGGATCCAAGTCCCCTTCTAGCTTATTTTTTCATTGGCTTCCTTATACAACGTCTCTTTGGACCCTATTGCAGCAATTCCTAAAAACGGAACATTACAGTGGTATCTGAGCTTCGAACTTGGATCCGCCTATAAAGTTCAAATAAAAAAGATAGAAGAGGTCAATATGATGTAGAGGATGATATTTTTCTCATCATTTTTTAGATCTAGAAAAGACCTCTCCAAGGAGGTTGAGAATACTGAGAAAGGAGAAGAGGAAGGACCATGCACTTCCTACTCTCACTAAGGAGGAAAAATGGAGCATGAAAAACACTTGGAATTCGAGATTCTAAGTGAGTATATTACTAAATACTAAGAAAATACTAGAGCCTTCCAAAATACTCTATATTTTCCATAATTTATTTAGCAGAAAGAAGAGAGAAGACCCCACAACTATGGAATGATGAGAGGCAATAGATTTTTATTGTCCACATTCAATGGATCACTCACATGTGCAGCAGAGGTTTGGGTGAAGAAGCTAGAGGATTTCTTCCTGCTACATCCTGTAGTAGAAATAGAGGCTGTAGAATTTGTAGCACTGCACCATGAGGGTGAAGCAAAGACTTGGTGGTTCAGCCATTGGAGTAATGCAAGGGTTTCTACTCTTGCTGATTTTTCTCAAATATTGTTCAGAAGATTTGGTCAAAAGAGGGAGGAGCCCTCACCACCAGTTGAAGAGGCACATACCAGTGCTGTCACAGTGATGGAGAATAAACCTTCATCTCTAGTAAGTGAGGTAGCCAGCACTATTGAGGAAGAAAATCTTGTAGAAACACAAGGTTCTTCCAAATCTCTCGAAGATATACCTAAGTTTTTATCTCTCATGGAGGATTGCACATCTTTACATGTTGATTGTCTAGAGTAGGAAACTTTCACTATGTTGTGCCATCATCTTCATACACCATTGATGTGTTGTGCACCACCATTTAGGTTGGGGTTTGGAAACTTTGTCATGGAAGAGATTGCATTTCAATGTCCCATGAAATGTAATGGCCAAAATCTGTTTTGGGACGATGGTAGCCCTTGTTGGGGGGATACTGTTTGGTCAATTTAGTGTGTCCTAAATTGCTGCATTTAATTTGTCAATCCGGGAATCGTAAGCTGATGAAGTGCGGCACACTATATGTGCAAGATAACCTATTTCTTAACTTTTTGTCGTTTTTGGTTTTTCTAAGGTGAAATGGAAATTCTAAGATGAAAACAAGTTTGGTTATGTTTTTTCAAGGAAGTGATATCCCCTATAATGATTTACCAACTTGAAACTTTTAAAAAGAAAATTGAAATTTACAATGACAAGACTTGAAAGAAAATGAAAATGTACTGCTGAAATGAAAAGGTGCTGCTAATCTAGTAAATCAAAACAGTAAACTAGTGAGCATGAAAACCAAACTATTCTTGCTGCCGACTAAACACAAAAGAAACTATGCTTAAGGAAATTCAAAATTGCAAAAAAATAAATCTAAATCAGATTACATCAATTTATCTTCTGACCCTTCATCATTAGTCCAGCTATGATTTTCGGAAGTAATCATAAACAACTTGAGTAACTGATATTTAATTTGCAGAAAGTAAACTAATACTAAACCATACACTCATGATTCAATCCCTCACCATCAGTCAAGCTGTGGCTTTCGGAGGCAACTGAAGATGTCATGCATGATTTAATATATCTAAATTTGCAGAAAAGAAACTAATACTAAACTACACATTTCATAATACAATCCCTCACCATCAATCCAGCTGTGGCTTTCGGAGGCAACTGAAGATGCTATGAGCAGATTAGTATATCTAAATTTGCAGAAAAGAAACTAATACTAAACTACACATTTCATAATTCAATCCCTCGCCATCAGTCCAGCTGTGGCTTTCGGAGGCAACTGAAGATGCTGTGAGCAGATTAGTATATCTAAATTTAACTACTGAAGCAGAAAAACAAAACTGAAATGTACAGAGCAATACTGAAGTTAAACAAAAGCTATGAAAAGCAAACTAGCAGCAGAACAATGTTAGATCCATGTCATTAGTCAAAAAGCTATAAAAATGCCCGGGCTGTCTATCTAAAACCTGCATCAAGAACACTGATCAGTGATTAACAATCATAAAACATGAAAGACAGTAATGAAATGGAAATTATGGAAATGTATAAACAGAAATGAAACAAATGCAATATATGAACATATGAATGGATTATGTCACAATGGAATGAAAGTAAAATTATACACTAATACACAAAACCTTAGCTGAGCAGGGGCCCTCTACACAACCTTGGTAACGGTCCTCAAACACGAATTAAGTTGAAAAACAGAGTCTTCTCATATTAAAAAGCAGTTCATTACAGAATGGTAGTGTTACGGCACAAGTGCAGCGTAATCACTACAGAGCAAACTAAAAGATAACAGAGACTACATTCACGAACATCAACTAACTTCATATGCGTATGCAAACGCAATATATATAACGACAAACTATAACTGTTTCCTAAAGTTCATGCTGGTGGGAAGCACGTAGACCACTACGTCCATGGATATAGGAGTATGGCCGTGTTGGAAAGTAGATCTACGAAAGGTGGATGCTTGAATTCGACTCTAGAACCCTGTACAGATGTCGATTTAACCTCCGCAGGCTTAGAAACGGCCGTATGGATCTTTATGTGCCACGAAACAGAGTCCGGCCGACATGAAACTCCATAGTTAACTTCCATGTGGACGCCTTTGACCGCGACTTCTTTGGACAAGTTTGCTTGAACCAATAGGACACGAACCATGTCCACGTCATTCCTGACCTGCCCATGTGGCTCGTTTCCCTTGTAGACACCTGTAGCATAGAGTTCCACAAAATAGCTGCGGAAAGTTGCAGCAGCTGCGGAAAGTGACAAGATTCCGCAGCTGAATGAACAAAATCTAGATCAGATAGAAAACACAAAAATATAATTAAAAACCATGTTAGATACTCTTTTGCACATGATATTGATAGTTTGGGAGGTTTAGGTGAGTGAAAAGGGTATGGAAAAGTGTATGGAAAAGATGCAAATTTGGGACTCAACATACCCCCACTGTGAAGGTGTTGCATGTCCTCATGCAACCAAAATTTTGATACTCTTTGTTCAGTTCATGTGCCTTGATACTTCAGCCAGCATATCCAATCCCCTTCTCTTCTTCTTTGGTACTGCCATCATTCTGGGTTTCTTCATTAAGCACCTAAATTTGATATTCACAAGTGCTCTGCTCAATTTCTGGCATTTCCTTTTCAATTTCTTATTCTTCTTTTGCCATATTCCCAAATGTAACATGGTATTATCATGGATGATCTTGTCCAGTTTGCCTTGTTCTTTCAATGTTTCATTTTCATTTTTGATGTGCCTGTTTAAAAGCTCCAGCTCAAAAATTTCCTGTTTTAATGATTGAACTAAATCATCTTGCAATGTATGAGGCTGAATGGAAGAGGTACTTGGACCTGTGGCTGACTTTTCCAAGGATTCTATATATTCATATACCTCCTGCTGCTTGGGGTCTACTTCCGGTGTCATTTTCATTGGGCTGTCCCCAAAATGCTGCAAAGGAGAATTATGTTCAAAATCTGGCCGAGGAGGGCTTACATCAATATTTTGCTGAGAATAAGATGGAGTATGCTCATTGTCTGATTGGGAGTGAAAGGAGTCAGGTTCACTAACTGACTGAAATGGACTATGGTCAGTTGGAGACTGTTCAGATGTCTCCTCACCCAAATCGATGAAATGAGGACCCTTAATTTGTGTTTTTCTCAATTTTCCCTTAAGCCTGCTGCTTCTCCTCACATGCTGTGGTACACTACCCTTTTGTTCTTGTTTTCCTGTCTCTGCCTTCTTGGATATAGATGATTGTTTTTGAAGATAAACTAATCTTTCAGATAGTATTTGGTGATCTTCTTCTTCAGAAGAAGGAGTTTTATGGACAGCCTCAATAATTTCTTTCCCTTTTGGTATTATTGGCTCCTTAGCCTTGATTTCCTTCTTCTTCCTTTTTACCAATCTCTCTTCTCTATCATTTCTTTCCATAGTAGTAGTAGGAGTGTTTTGGATTTCCTCAATTGTTCTTTTCCTTCTACTTCTTTTTGTTGTGCTAGCTGCGGGAATTTCCTGAGCAGGAGTAATTTGGGTTTCAACATTCATTCTTTTTCTTCTACTCCTTCTAATTGAACTACCTTCAAGAATTTCCTGAGGTTCTTCAAAGAAGTTTCTAACTAGGAATTGTTCCCATGTATCTTTTCTTTCCTTTAGCTCCTTTTCAATCAGAATTTTTATAAGGTTGTGGTGATAAAGATGAGGCTCTACATCTCCTAAGTGTTTTTGAACAGTCACAGCCATTTTCTTTAAGCTATTGAATAGAAAATAAGGAAGATTGAGAGTTTGGTTTTCAGGAAAATTCATCAATAGCCTGGTATGGTACATGTACATAGACCCAAAACGGCCTTCACATGTAATAAATTTCTGAACAATTAGTAGTAAAGTGGCCCATTCTTCTTTTATTGCATGCACAGGGATTCCTATTTTAAAAACAGTGATATCCATACCTTGATTTCGTAGGATTGTTCTCCATGCCTCATCACTGATACTTTTATTTTTGAACCAACGTTCTCCCTCCTGAAGAAGTTCTGTGGCTATTGCTATTGATGCTTCATTGACCAAAAACTTGAGGTCTCCAATTTCTGCTTCCGAGCCATCAAATGACCTTGCAAACGCTTTCGTAACTTCTTTGTGGTAACCTCTGAATTTCTGAATAAAACGCAGCCATTTTGCTTTCCTCAACATCTCTTTTGCTTGCGGATATCCCTCTATAAACTTTGGTCCTTCCGGCTCTTCCCTTAACAATTTTCCCATTTCACTTCTCTGTGCTTCACAAATTTGCTTTCGTGAGGGTTTAAGTGGAAATGGAACGATGGAATACACAGGATTGAGCACAATGACTGTGGGGATGTATCATAAAATGAGAATGAGTATCATAAACAGAATGGAGTAAGACTGTGGGTAGATATACGGGAGTGAGAATGAGCAAAAGGAACGAAATGGAGTGAAACAGGGAGTGAGAATGAGTAGAGTGGGGTTTCATAAACACGACAGAGACACGACAGAGAGGTTAACAAAGTATAACACATTCGGCAACGTTTTGAATTTTGGTGGCTGCGCAATTAAATATGAACACGTTTCAATCAACGGTTATAAGTTTATGCGGCTGCAAGAGTCCTAAGTCAAATCAAATACGCTTCATTATCACCGGTGGGATATTGGATCATAAGTGAAAATCGGGGTTTAATGATGAAACCGTTTGTGAATAAATGCAAGAGGATAACATGGAGATCGTGGAAGGTTACGGAACTGTCAATATAATCATTGCGCGAAATGGATAGAGCTCATGGTTTGAAACTATATGAAAATGTGTTTTTCAATACTATTTGAAATAAATTTTATTCATACCTTTGGAATCTTTGCTTTTGCCCTTGGTCTTCAACTGATTGATCTCCATTGGTGTCTTGAATACTCCATTGATCCTCTCACCTGCATTTTATTTCATAATTGTGGAAATAACATCTAACTGTACATTCTCTTTGAAAGCAGAGTAGTAGCTGCGGAATCTGCTTCTGGCTGCGGAAACTGGAGTCAGCTGCGGAAACAGATGTCAGCTGCGGAAACTGACACAGATATTACTTGGTTGAATAGAAATGAACAAATGACAAATGACCAGTGGAAATGGCCATAAAAAAGATTTTTATTGATGGAATGGATGAAATGAAGTGGAATGAAGTGAAATGAAATGAAATGAAATGGAATGAAGTGGAATGAAATGGAGTGGGTGGTGAAATGAAATGAAATAAAAGACAGATTTTTTTGGAAAATATAGATTGTCAGGTGTCCCTGATTTTCACCCTATATTTTCTGCATAAGACTGCCAATCGATGATTGGTTTTCAGGCTTATACCATTTTTTATTTTTTATTTTTTATTTTTAAGTGAAAAACAAAAGCTAGGCTGGTGGAGAAGAAGAATTCTTCTGTACCAGCCTGATTGCAGAACTTTCTTGAAACATCTTGACAAAATCCTCTTTTGAGAGTGGCTTATGATAAACTTTCAATCGATGGCCATTCACAATAAGAGGAGTTTGAAACTCATCAATGTCTTGATTCTTACAGCTCCATTGCTAAAGATTTTGTCAATCTCATATGGCCCAAGCCAATGAGTCTGAAATTTCCCTTGAAAATATTTAAACTTGGAGTCAAATAACAATGCCCAATCTCCTTCTTGAAACTTCTTCTCCTTGATATATTTGTCATGCCATTTAGTTCTTTGATATTGAACTAGATCAGTTCTTAGAATTGCTTCTTGTCTGATCTCATCTAGCTCATTCAACTGCTCCATTCTATGCTTTTGGGCTTCCGATAAGTCCATCCCCAACTGAACTGCTATCTTGAAGGTCTTGACTTGGAACTCAATGGGGAGCAAGACTTCTTTCCCATAAACAAGTTCATAGGGAGAATGTCCTTTTGTATTTCTCCATGTAGTTCTGTAGGCCCACAAGGCTTCAGGAAGCCTTTCTGCCCAATCTCTTCTATGTAGATGAACAGTTTTGGTGATGATACTTTCAAGAACTTTGTTTGTGGACTCCACTTGACCATTTGCTTGTGGATGGTAAGGAGTATATCTTCTGTGCTTGATTTTGTATTCTTCCATCAACTTTTCCACCAAATTGGATGTGAATTGGCTCCCCTGATCTGTCACAATTTCTCTTGGAACACCAAAGCGAGTAAAAATATCCTCATAAAGAAAATGAACAACTGAATTTTCAGTAGCATATACTAATGCTTTAGCTTCTACCCATTTAGTAACATAATCAATACAAACCAATATATACTTCTTTTGCTTAGATGGTGGATTAATAGGTCCAATGAAATCTAAAGCCCATTTTTCAAAGGGTTCAATGAGTACCTGTGTTTGCAATGTTATTTCATTTGAAAGGGTAGGTTTCCCTACTCTTTGGCAGCTATCACACCTTTTGACATATTGTTTTGCATATTTGAAGAGGGAAGGCCAATAATATCCCAAGGAAAGGATTTTATAGGCCGTCCTTTTGTCCGCAAAGTGTCCGCCGCATGGTTCATCATGACATGCCTTAAGAATATCAGGCATTTCATCTTCCCCGACACATCTTCTGATCACAAGATCTGGCCCTGTTTTAAACAATTCGTTAGAAATCCATGAATATCTTGAACTCTCCTGAATAATTTTTCGTTTTTCTCTTTGAAATAAATGTGAAGGTAGTTTCCCTGTAACCAAATAGTTAGCAATATCTGCATACCAAGGGGTCTTAATAGTTACTGCAAACAAATATTCATCGGGAAACTTATCTTCTACAGGAGAATCTTCTTTAGTATTTTGAATTCTAGACAAGAAATCAGCTACTGTATTCTGTTTTCCTGGTCTATCCAACACAGTAATATTGAATTCTCGCAAAAGTAAAAGCCATCTTGTCACTCTGCCATTAGTAACAGGTTTGTTCATTAAATATCTAATTGCAGAATGGTCAGTATGAATAAAAGTTTCATAGCCCGTTATGTAATGTCTAAACTTATTAATTGCATGAACAACAGCTAAGAACTCTTTTTCAGTCACAGTATAGTTCAACTCTGTGGGAGTCAAATTTTTACTGGTGTAATAAATGGCATAAGGAATTAAATATTTTTGACCCAACACAGCTCCAAGAGCTGTATCTGAAGCATCTGTAGAAATATGGAAAGGAAGTTTCCAATTTGGTCCTCTCAAGATAGGTGCTTCATATATTCTTGTTTTCAAAGTTTCAAAAGCTGATTGACAATCAGGATCCCATTTAAATTCACAGTCTTTTGTAAGCAACTTGAAGAGTGGAGATGCTATTTTAGGGAAGTTTTCTATAAATCTTCTATAGTAACCAGTAAATCCTAGAAAACTTCTAACATCTCTTTGACAATTTGGAATAGGCAACTTGGAGATGACTTCAACTTTTGATCTATCAACCTTAATCCCATCTCCCGAAATATGATGTCCTAAAACAATCCCTTCAGTAAACATGATAAAGCATTTTTCATGGCTTAATGAAAGGTTTGTTTCTTTACATCTTATAAGAACTTTTTCCAAATTTTCTAATGCCTCTTCAAATGAATTACCATAAACCGTAAAATCATCCATATAAACCTCTACACAATCATGGATTAGATCAGAAAAAATTCCTAGTACTTCTCTTTGGAATGTTGCGGGTGCATTACATAACCCAAAAGGAAGCACTCGGTAGGAAAAAGTTCCCCATGGACAAGTAAATGTGGTCTTATCTTGATCTTCAGGTGCTACCCGAATTTGATTATAGCCACTAAAACCATCCAAAAATGAAAAGTACTTTTTACCTGCTAATGTATCTAATACCTGATCAATAAAAGGCAAAGGAAAGTGATCCTTCAAAGTTGCTTTGTTCAATTCCCCGTAATCAATGCATACCCTCCATTTACCATTCTTTTTAGGTACTATAACCAAAGGAGAAACCCATCGGCTATCTGAAATTGGATAAATGAAGTTTACATTGAGTAGTTTTTGGAGCTCTTCTTTCACTATCTCCCTAAGATTTGGATTCATCCTTCTTTGAGGTTGTCTGATTGGTCTACCGTTTTCCTCAATATAGATATGATGGATGCAAGTCTTAGGATCAATACCCTTCATGTCAGTATACTCCCATGCAAATGCAGTAGAATGTTTTTGCAAGATTCTGGTTAGTTCTTCTTGTTGTGATTTCTCCAAATGTTTGTTGATATTCAATGTCTTTTCTGGAAAAATCTCAATAGCAGAATTACCAAATTCTTCCATAGAGTAAAGAGACATTTGTCTCGATGATAAATATTCTATGTCAGATTCCAACTGAAATTGTGTGGGGTCATATTCTGAAGTTATCTCAAAATTTTCTAATGTGTTCAGAATTTGACTATCCTCACTAATTTCAGAAATGGTAAAGACAGGTCGTATAGTGTTCTCATCATCGACCCATTCATTGTCTCCTATTTCTGTGATTGCTCTTGCTGGAGGATACAAATTGAATTTCTTTGTCGAATTACCATTTGAAATGTACATGTCTCCATATCTACAACTAATAAAAGCATCAGCTGTGGCCAGCCAAGGTCTTCCTAAGATAATTGGATGTCCTCCTAGATTACTTTTGGGAGTCAAAATCATAAAGTCTACTGGATATTCCCAAGAATCTAAGGAGACTGAAATATCTTCTAATACACCATCTGGTTTAATAATCGATCGATCTGAAAGTTGCAATAAAGTAGGTGTAAAAAGAAGGTTAGGAAGTTTTAACTGTTCCATAGTCTGTCTACTCATAATGTTGATAGCAGCCCCTAAGTCAATCAATGTGTTTGGAATTTATATCCCATTTATATGTGTCTTGACAATTGGACTTCCTGGATCTACATACTTCTGCATGGTAATTTTTCCCATCATAATGTCTGCAATCTTTCCTACCAGGTGGATTCTTCTTGTGTCCTTTAGCTTCCTTCCCGGTCTTTTGAAACTCAACTCCTTTATGGTTTTTGCTAGAATAGGAATTTCTCGAATGGCTTGTAGCAATGGAATCTTGATACAAACATTCTTCAATTCATCTAGAAAGTCATAGTTAGGCAACAAGATTTGTTTTTCCACCCCCTTATCAATTTGTAGTCTTTCCGGAAAAGGAGGTGTAGATGAAGATACAGGTTGCTCAACTATAGGATTTGTGGATGTTAGCTTTTATTTTTCTTTTTGAATTTTTGAATTTTGAAGAGATTCTTCCTCAGAACCTTTATTGACTTGAAGAGAGTCCTCCTCAGAGGTATCTTGCTCTTGAATATCTATAGAAGGTTTTTCTAAAACTCTACCAGATCTGAGTTGTACATCGTTGAGAGGAACAATCATATAGGTAGGAAATTGTTGTCCTTCTACCATATAAGTAGTTTGAGGATTCTTATTGTTAGGATTTGGCAATGGTTGAGCTGGAAGTTGATTTGTCTTCTGTTGGTATGGGAGCATGAGTTGAGGATTTGTATTTTGTTGAGAAGGTTGTTGTTGTGGAAATGGCAATGAAAGTTGTGGATTTGGGCTAGGAAGTTGTGGAGCTTGTTGATTTTGAAAAGATGGAGGATATTGATAAAATTGAGCAAATCTCCCATAAGGATTTTGCATCCCTTGTACCCATGGCTGATATGAATTCTGATGTTGGGGCCAAGGTTTTTGCCAAGGATTCCAATTTGGTGGGGTTTGAAGATTCATAGGGTTATTAAACCCTTGAGATTGTTGTCCCTGCCAAGGTCTCCTTGCGACAAAACAGAGAGATTCTATTGAATTTGGATCTTCTTGAAAAACAACTTTGAGTCCAGGGATTGAAGGACAATCCTTGATTTCATGATTTTCCGAGCAAATCATACATGTTTCTACAACTTTTGCATCCAAGGGACATTCCCTTAAAGCATGTTTCTTTCTACATTTCGGACAAAAGATGGCTAAAGCATCCGTTTCTGCTTTCTGCTTGTTTTGGATTTTAAGGGTGTCTAGTTGTTCACTAAGACCCCCTAAGATATCAGTTTTAAACTCATCAAGCATATTACCAATCTCTGCCCTACTTACTGATCCAGTTGCATATTTGTTAGCCCTAATAAGAGAAGAATCCCTAGGCCCTTTTCCAGTTTTAGATTTTCCTCTTGAGAGATGGATACATAGTTCTGTTATATCACGAAATGGAAGTTGAGAAATATCTCCTTTCCCCATCATGTTTAAAATGGCTATCCATTCATCTCTAATGGCTTTTAATAGGAGGGCTTTCAAGGTTTCATTATCTAAGTTGCTCATCTTTGCTCTTTTCAAGTTGTATTGAAATCTTTCAATTAAGTCTTCCAAATTTTCATCTTCTTTTTGCATCATTTTGAATACCGCATCCTTGTGATTGGTAGGCATACAATAGTCCAAGTATCTATCCAAAAATGTTTGTTTCATATCATTCCAAGTCCTGATAGATTGAGTGGCTAATCCCATGAACCATTTCAAAGCAGATCCCTTCAATGTTGAAGGAAACAGTTTGAGTTTTTTAGAATCTTCCATATAGTCATAAGTTCGGCACACAACTTCAAACTCAAACAGAAATGTTTCAGGATCCTCACTTCGCAATCCATAAAATTTAGGGAGAACAGATGGTGAGATATTTTTCATTGTTGCATGAGTTTCCTCATCAACTATAGGGAATCCAGGCAAATTGTCCCTATTTCTACCATCATTTCCTTCACCATTGTTATCTCCATTATCTCCTCCTCTTCTACCTCCACCTCTATTTATTACTTCCTCTGCCATGATAGTTTCTTTAGAGTCCTTATAGTTCTCTAGTTCTTCTACCAAGGAAGGATGAGAGAAAGTCTCTTTGTTTTCTAAGTGGGTTTTAGTAGGTGGTATAGGAGAATCCTCTAATTCAGCTGTTCCTTGACTTCCAAAAAATCTTAAGGCTAGGGGTAGATGGTGGTGAATCTGGTCTATGCCTTGAAGAAGATGGAGTTGTGAAAATCGAACTCTTGGCTTTAGCTATAAACCTTCCCCTAGAATCTCTTGCTCTATGCATGTCATTTTTTTTATTTTTAAAAAAAGTTGGGCTAATATCTCTTTCTGATCTTCCAGATCACACTAGGTGCAAGAAGAGAGCATACTTAAGAAATTACTAAACCAATAACTCTCTTTTCTGATCCTCCAGATCACACTAGGTGCAAGAGGAGAGCATACTTCAAGAAGTTATCAAGTTTTCCCTTCTTTTATGATTTATGTTTTTTTTTTCTTTTTAAGAAATTGGCTACCTAGTTACACTTCCCTGACAACGGCGCCAAAATGTTTGGTCAATTTAGTGTGTCCTAAATTGCTGCATTTAATTTGTCAATCCGGGAATCGTAAGCTGATGAAGTGCGACGCACTATATGTGCAAGATAACCTATTTCTTAACTTTTTGTCGTTTTTGGTTTTTCTAAGGTGAAATGGAAATTCTAAGATGAAAACAAGTTTGGTTATGTTTGTTCAAGGAAGTGACATCCCCTATAATGATTTACCAACTTGAAACTTTTTTTTAAAAAGCAAATTGAAATTTACAATGACAAGACTTGAAAGAAAATGAAAATGTACTGCTGAAATGAAAAAGGTGCTGCTAATCTAATGAATCAAAACAATAAACTAGTGAACATGAAAAACCAAACTATTCTTGCTGCCGACTAAACACAAAAGAAACTATGCTTAAGGAAATTCAAAATTGCAACAAAATAAATATAAATCAGATAACATCAATTCATCTTCTAACCCTTCATCATTAGTCCAGCTATGATTTTCGGAAGTAATCATGAACAACTTGAGTAACTGATATTTAATTTGCAGAAAGTAAACTAATACTAAACCATACACTCATGATTCAATCCCTCACCATCAGTCCAGCTGTGGCTTTCGGAGGCAACCGAAGATGTCATGCAGGATTTAATATATCTAAATTTGCAGAAAAGAAACTAATACTAAACTACACATTTCATAATGCAATCCCTCACCATCAGTCCAGCTGTGGCTTTCGGAGGCAACTGAAGATGCTATGAGCAGCTTAATATATCTAAATTTGCAGAAAAGAAACTAATACTAAACTACACATTTCATAGTAATCCTACTTCATGAGTCAATTTAATGACTTTCGAACAGCGAAGATGCTATGAGCAGATTAGTATATCTAAATTTAACTATTGAAGCAGAAAAACAAAACTGAAATGTACAGAGCAATACTGAAGTTAAACAAAAGCTATGAAAAGCAAACTAGCAGCAGATTAATGTTAGATCCATGTCATTAGTCAAAAAGCTATAAAAATGCCCGGGCTGTCTATCTAAAACCTGCATCAAGAACACTGATCAGTGATTAACAATCATAAAACATGAAAGACAGAAATGAAATGGAAATTATGGAAATGTATAAACAGAAATGAAACTAGTGCAATATATGAACATATGAATGGATTATGTCACAATGGAATGAAAGTAAAATTATACACTAATACACAAAACCTTAGCTGAGCAGGGGCCCTCTACACAGCCTTGGTAATGATCCTCAAACACGAATTAAGTTGAAAAATAGAGTCTTCTCATATTAAAAAGAAGTTCATTACAGAATGGTAGTGTTACGGCACAAGTGCAGCGTAATCACTACAGAGCAGACTAAAAGATAACAGAGTACATTCACTAACATCAACTAACTTTATGTGCGTATGCAAACGCTATATATATAACAACAAACTATAATTGTCTCCTACAATTCACGCTGGCAGAGAGCACGTAGACCACTACGTCCACGGATATAGGAGTATGGCCGTGTTGGAAAGTAGATCTACGAAAGGTGGATGCTTGAATTCGACTCTAGAACCCTGTACAGATGTCGATTTAACCTCCGCAGGCTTAGAAACGGCCGTATGGATCTTTATGTGCCACGAAACAGAGTCCGGCCGACATGAAACTCCATAGTTGACTTCCATGTCGACGCCTTTGACCGCGGCTTCTTTGGACGAGTTTGCTTGAACCAATAGGACACGAACCATGTCCACGTCATTCCTGACCTGCCCATGTGGCTCGTTTCCCTTGTAGACACCTGTAGCATAGAGTTCCACAAAATAGCTGCGGAAAGTTGCAGCAGCTGCGGAAAGTGGCAAGATTCCGCAGCGGAATGAACAAAATCTAGATAAAATAGAAAACACAAAAATATAATTAAAAACCATGTTAGATACTCTTTTGCACATGATATTGACAGTTTGGGAGGTTTAGGTGAGTGAAAAGGGTATGGAAAAGTGTATGGAAAAGATGCAAATTTGGGACTCAACAGATACCAAGATGCAAGATGAAGGGATACATCCATAATGAGTTGAGTGGATGTGGATGGGAGGCAAGAGGATGGTGAGCCTCTTGCAAATCTATGACACACGGTAGCAAGAGGCAATGTTGCATTGGCTACTCTTGAGATAGTTTGGCTAGCATAGGACCTATTTTTTTTCAAGGGATGTGAAGAAGGGGGAGGACTGGCTGGATACTTACACCATAGGGTAGAAAAGAGCATGGGTGCATTATGATGAGATGGAATTTTTCTTACCACTCATTATTTCACCCTCACATATTTGGTATGGTGGGAGTATGGAGGAGCATCAAACATTCTTCTTTCTGAGATTGTATTT
The DNA here is from genome assembly GCA_034641835.2 of Pinus albicaulis. Classification (NCBI taxonomy): domain Eukaryota; kingdom Viridiplantae; phylum Streptophyta; class Pinopsida; order Pinales; family Pinaceae; genus Pinus; species Pinus albicaulis. The sequence goes on from CM076580.1 coordinate 1,164,810,020, forward strand.
GGATGTTGCAAGAGAAGTAGGAGGCACTACCACAGTGCGAAGGGGCTGCTCCTTGGCCTTAGATGCCTAGGTAGTACCTTCTTCATAGGAGGGACTCTATATGTGCAACAACATGATGAGTATATTCTTTGACAAGATATATGTCAAAGAGTTGAGCTTTGAGATGACAGTGGCTCTACTCCACAGGCCGCAACATTGTCACTTAAGAGCTGGGATTACTTGTTGAAGTGTTCCCAAGATCACTTCACAAGTGATGTACCTTGGAGGCATGTAGGAGATGAGGATGAGGGAGTAATGGATGGAAGCATCCCTTACTATATTTTGATCTTCTTGGCTTGGGTTCATAAGCACAAGGGGAGATACCTACATGCAACATTTATGGATGCTCCTTTCATGCATTATTATGCATACTATTTATTGATGGAGGAGTCCACTTGGGAGGGCATCCTAATGGATGTATATCAGCATATGGATATATGAAAAACCCAAGAGATGATGAGATGGTTGGCACAACCACTTCCCTACTCTGTTGCAGTAAGGGAGAATTTTCACTTGAGCCATTTTAGCTCAAAGACCGCAGTACATGATGAGGGAGGTAACTATTTGCTTTAAGTTTTTCACTCTCTTATATTTATGAGTAGCACATCATATCAAGGAGGATATTTCCTTATTTCACATTATGTTTTGATGTACTTATGGTCAATTTTAACAATTGTGATGGCCATCCTATTGGTGGATTGTGGGGGAAAGCCACAAAATTTTCGGTGTACACCATTGGCACCAAGTTATGTTTTCATGATATCATCTTGCAGGATGAATGTGGAAGAAAAAAAGTGGCTGAAAGAACACTTGTTGCACTATATACTAAGGGAGCCCAATGATTCCCTGCACTGGTTCCATGTGTGGGGCTATGTTTCACCTCCTTGCTCTCACAGATTTATGCTTCCATATTCTGCTAGTAGAACGTTGGACATGGGAAGCACCATTGGAGGAGTGGCACAAGAGTTGAGGATGCCCATAGCGATTATGGTTATCCATACTTCTCATGCTACATATTTCATAAAAACAAGTGGGACAGTCCTTATTTCCATGTTACACATCTTGCTTTCAAATGGGAGGAGCCGTTTGGAGAGCTTGAGCTCTTTAGGGAGGCACCCCATGGGTGTTCTATTTGATGGGATGGCTTGGGTCTCTCTTGAGGACCATTATGTTTCATAGATGTATTAGCAGCATCCCCATATGTATCATAAGGAGGGAGAGACACATTGGTAGGATGTGCCCTTTAGGGAAGAAAACCTCCATACTCTTTGCAACACATGCTCTAAGGGGAGTATGGAAGAGGATATGGTCACCATGAGAATATATTTGTTTCTCCATGAGGTGAACCATATGATTGATTGGATACCATATGATGATGACTTCCAACTCATCACATATGAGATGATTTGGACCAGCTTGATTTATAGCGTTGGAGGAGAGATCTTTGGAGATCTAGACTTCATATTGCCACTTGAGGGCAACACTATTGCAGCCCAAGTTCAAATTTCACTCCAAAATTATCATGAGTGGGGGAGAGGATAGTGTGGGATAGGTTATGAAGCCTACCATGTTCAGATTTCCAGCCCACCTATTCTACATAAGCCCAAGGTGGAGGATGATTTCCAAGAGTTGCCTAGTTGGAAGGTGACTCGTTTTGCATGGTTGATTTCTTGGGGATGGAGGGTCCACATGAGGAGAATTTCTCCCAACACATTTCAGACTCAATGCCTTAGGAGGACCTCTAGACATCACTTTTCCACTCTCTTGAGCACCTCACTTTTTCATGATGATAGCTTGGTAGAAAATTTACATGTTGAGGAGAATCAATGTGGGAGCTTTATTGATGAGATAGCATCCTATTTCTTGGAGGAGATCATCATACATGGATGTTATAGGAGATAAGAAGAGGAATCAGTTTACCCTTGCACTTTCTTGAGGACAAGAAATATTTGGGAGGGGAGGACTGTAATGTTCCAAAATTTTCATCAAGTTAATTGGAACATAAATTTTTCTTTCCTTTTAATAAAAAGAATAAAATGGGTAAGTGTGCCCATGAAGCATAATAAACACTCCTAATATGCAAAGGAGTCACCTAAGTGGCCTATTTTTAATCTCCTAGTGTGAAAAGGGGGAAAATACAAGAGGACTAGGTCAAGTTTGACCAAGGCAACAACGCTGCCTAAACAGGTGTTGCTTGCATGAGAAGACAACACAGTTTTGATAGGAGGGATATCATTGGATGAGGGAAACCATAATGGGTGGGGTCCATGGCAAGGAATCCTCCTCTTGGCATAAATGGAAAGGGGAGCCATTGCTCATTATGTTTTTGGATTTTGGTTTTGGTGTGCTCTCTCCAGTTGTTCAACTGAGATAGCTGTGATACCTAGCACAAGGGAGATTCCTACATAGGAGTTTCCTCTCCTTCATTGGGAAAATTTGGAGGACCTATTCTTCATTCTCCTCATAGCAGCCTTGAGGCCAAGGTAACCATCTTCAGCTACAACATTTTCCAATTAGGCAGAAACGTTGAGTTGCTGGGGGTTGCAGTGACCATTCATTACCACCCACTTCCGGAGCTAGTTTTGTAGAGGAGGAGCTCATTCTTTATTTGGGAGATCAGTGAGGAAGATTCCAGAGCTTTATTGCATATTTTCGCATTAGGCCATATGTTTCATCTCATTCCTAGCGCAGTCTCTTTCCCATATTGCATTATTTTCAGAGGGCACTTGCAGGATGGGTTCACACTGTGGATTGGAGTGTGTAATCTTCAGTGAAGGGAGCATTCTTTCACTTTGAAGATAATTGGAGGAGGTTTATTCATCATTTGTAGCATTCCCATCCTTCTCCATTTTGGTATTGTTATTGAGTTGAGGCTGCTACAATGCACTCCGAAATTTTTCCAATTTGTACATTTTGGCCAATCCCTTGGAGGATTGTTGTAGTATTGTTTTCCAGGGTTGAGATGTTGCTCCCCCAATTTATTTTAGCTTGTCATTGCTATATCATTGTGTGTATCTAATTTTCCAGTAATTTCCCACTATGGACTACATATTCATAGCTTGTTGCTGGGTTGTGTAGTAGTGCATTTTCACTTTTGCATGTACATCTGTCTTGAGGCTGAACTGGCCTATCTTGAGAGGTATTTTCCTCAAGTTCTTGTATATCTATTTGCAGCTACAAATAATATAATGGCTATGCTTTCTTCTTGCACCATATGTGTTGATGTTTCACTACTGATACTTGTTGGAGTTCATGTATTACTGCAGCTCTCACCTTTGAGCATTGTTTGAGATACCTAGGAGTGGGAGATCTGAATAACCCACCTAGGATTATTCCTTTGAGATAATATTCTGGAAGTGTAATGTATGAAGGGTAAAAAGAGTGATCCAAGTCCCCTTCCAGCTTATTTTTCCATTGGATTCCTTATAGATCGTCCCTCTGGACCGTATTGCACCAATTCATGAAAACGAAACATTACACCATACTTGGATGATATAGTTGTACCTTTTATGGGATTTTATGGAGGAAGGATTGGAAGTTTGTATGTACCGCATGGGATGGAAACTCTCTATGTTACTCATGCTACATTTTTTAGAGAGAGTATTGGTTCAACCATGTTTGTTTCTATTGAGTTCTTGACTCCTTGTGGGATGGATTATGTACATCTCATGATGGCAATGGAGGAAAAATTCATGGAGGCTTGGATTGGTCAACACCTAGCTTGTGAGGAAAGCTTGATATTCCAGGTGTCACCAATGGAGGAGGAGAAGTGTTGAAACACTCACCCTATCAGTTGCTTGAGGACTAGCAACATTTTGGAGGGGAGGATTACAATATTCCCAATTAGCCCAAGCTAATTGGAATATACAATTTTGTTTCAAATTTCTGTTTCATGAATCAAATTGTAAAGGATGATCAATAAAAATCCTAATCAGAAAAATAAATCAATACCATGTGAACATATTTAAATCTGGGTTATTTACATAAGAACACTTAGGTGTGAAAGAGACTGGATCACTTGACCAAGTCAACGAGGACCAAATCAACATCATTGTCTAGATACAATGAATCTTCTAGATGCACAATAAAGTTTTAGTTGGAGGCTACACATGTGAATGGAGCTAAATCATTGAGATGGTTTAGGGTTTTAGAGGAATTTCATCCTATAAAAGGAAGAGGAGTACAATAGAAGAAAGTTGTTGATTGAGTATATTTCGGAATATATTGTCTGTTTAGACATATATCATTCTCTGCTGTTTAGTTGAGGATAGTACTATTTAGCACTAGGGTGTTCCTGTTTGGGAATACCACCTCTTCCATTGAGTAACTCTTGGATTAGTCTTGTTGATCTTGTCCACTATCAGGAATTTGGCCAAGCTCATCTTCCGACTACAACGCAGATCCTGTTCAGGGTTTTGTTTTCCTGGTAAGTTGCAACAAGTGGAGGCTAGATCTACTCAGATCTAAGCATATCTAGTGCCTCTTTTCAGTGGGAAAGCCATCTATCCCCTTGATAAGAGAGCATTAGATCTTTGGAGCTAAATTTCCAAATCCTTGAATCAGGCCAAACTAGTGCTAGAGCCTACAACATAGTTTCCCTTCTAGGACTGCGTTATTTACAAGTGTACAGTTGCAGGGTGTTTTGACACACATTTGGAGGAGAGATCTCTGGCGTTGGGGTTTTGGCCTTCACTATGGTGATCTATGGATTATACTTCTGATCCATGTTTTGTTTAGATATGATCTTATTCTATTGTAATTTACTTCAAAAATTTTGAATACTACTGTAGAACTGCATCTTTAGATCTCAGATCTATGTTGATCAGCGGTTGTCGTTGATGTCAACTGAAGCAGTACCAGGGGCTAACCCAATATTGCATGGGAATTTTTACCTATCAAATTAATATATTCTAGGTCAATAATTCTTTTGATGGTTTCTACTTGTTGAGATGTTTCTGTTGATATATGGCACTCCATGTAATTATTCACGATTTGAGAGATATTCATGTTTGAAGTTTGTACCCACAGTTAGTGGGTTAAAACCCCATGGGGTTGAGGCATGGGTCATTGAAAATTCATAATTAATATTTTTTAAGCTCCTATAATCCCTCCCACATTCACTTTTTGAAGCCCCTCTCAACTTAAGCATTCATATAAATTGTGATCTTCATTTCCTCCTTATGAAAGGGATTCGGCCATCTGAAACAGGTCATCGTGGAATTTTCGTTCTAAAATTTTTATACGAAGGTTCAGAAGCTAAAATTCTTATGAGATGAAGCCAAAATCCTGTGGAAGCTACAGTAGAAATTTTAGATCAAGGTGCACAATATTTTTGGAGATATGATTTGTGGAAGTCAAGGTTTTTGCATGCTCCTGAAATTCATTTCAAAGAAGTGACCTTGGTAAAATCATCATAAATATCTCTCTGAGTATCGGATTGGAATTTCATAAAAATCAGTAGATAGTGCATAGTCTGCAATTTTTTCTCTATCAATTTCAGAGCCAAATAAAGAAACATTGACACATGGCACGCCATACAAGTGCGCTCTACTGAAACAGTCCATAATTAGGGCATTGTGAGAAATTGGGTATAAATATCTCTTGAAAAATCCAAATTGGGTCAGACCTATGGCATTGGAAAGAAAACTTAGAGGAATACTATAAGACTGAAAATAAGATATTGAGGATTTGAAATAATATATATACTCTAGATTCAATATCGAGCTCCTAGAAGGCAAGAAAAAGCTAGATCATGTGTTGTCAAGGATTGCAAAGGACTAGACTTTCTATAGCAGAAAAGCAAAGCAAGGTGTAGCAGAGGGTAGCATGAAAAGAGTAGCAACCAAGGTGCATAACAGTAGCAAGAATTTCATCATATGAAGTCTTCAAGTGGGCAGCACTGGATACAATCATTGTAACGGTATCATTGTACTTAGTCATTGTAAATAAATTATTGTACAAATTGTACTAGTATCTATCTGCCAAGGGTTGAAGAGGTAGTGTTGGGAGGTCTAGGATCATCATTAGGTGGTTGTGTCAAAATTGGGGTTATGGTCTAGTATATCTTCTTCTTCTACATCATTCTATATCATTGTAAAGTGGACCATTTTCCTTGGTACGGGAGTCCATTCTTCTTTTATTCTTCTATAGGGTGGTAGGGTGGTGCTAGGGTGATTTGTAGCTCATTGGGTGTTGGGGAATCCATTTAGTTGACTACTGAAGAATCTCGGGCATTGGAGCATCCATCTAGTGGGAGCTGGAGAAGAATGCTTTTCTAGATTCTAGAAAGTTGGAGCTTTATTTTCAATTGGAGTTGAATATTAAAGAATTATTAGAAAAGCATTAGGTGGTTTTTGTCATGGAGTGGGTTTCCACCTTAAAAACTATGTGAATTTGTGTTCCTCTTGTTTGCTGCTATCATTATACAAACACTGATAATAATTGAAGATTAACTAAGGCTCTAATTGAAAGGAATATTGATTCAGCCCCCCTCTCAGTATTTCCAACAATTGGTATTAGAGCTTGGTTCCTTCAATAGCATTTTAACAGCTGGAAGGAGGTCATGGAGCATACCAATAATTCTATACCTCTATTCAATGAAAATAATTATGCACTTTGGAAAGGAAGAATGGAGGTCTATCTTGGCGCAAGGTTATGAAGTATGGGACACTGTTCAAAATGGATTTACATCAACTGCGGATGAACAAGGTAAGAATAATTTGGTAAATGATGCAAAAGCAAAGAATATTATTATCAGTGGACTTATTGAATCTAATTATCATAAGGTGTTGGGTTGTAAAACCGCCAAGAATGTATGGGACAAGCTTGAGAATCTATATGCAGGTGACTCAAATGTCAAAGAAGTAAAGCTTCAAATCTATAGAGCAAAATTTGAGCAACTCAGAATGAAAGAAGATTGAAACATTGCTGCATACTTTCAATACGTTGATGAAATAGCCCATACTCTAGAAGGATTGGGAGAGCCAGTTAATGAGAAGACTATTATACGGAAGATTCTTAGAACGTTACTAGGGAGATTCAACCCAAAGGTATCAGTCTTATAATACAGTGAAAATATGGACAAACTCAGCAAAGAGGAATTACATTGAGTTCTCATAGCATATGAAATGAGACTTGATGAAGAAGAGGGTACTTTGCATCTAGAAACTGCATTCGTTGCATCTAAGAAAACCAATAAGGATAAACAACCTTCAATTGAAAATACATGTACCTGCAAGTGTGAAGAAAAGGGAGATGATGAAGAAGGTATTTCAAATGAAGAATATGCTTACTTCATGAGAAAACTACAAATTGGTAAGGGACAATTCAAAGGTAAATTTCCATTGATATGTTTCAGCTATAATGAGGTTGGGCATTTTGCAGCAAAATGTCGAAGCAAAATTAATGGAAACTCAAAAAGAAAGAAAGGCTTTAAGAAATTCAACAAGCAAGGATCCAAAAGGAACTTTCTCTCTAAAGAAGATAGCTCATCATCTGATGAAGACAATTACAGTGAAGAAGAAGCCAATGAGAGAGTATTGTTTATGGCCAAGCACAATAAACCCAAGCACAATAATCAAGAGGTATCAAACAACGAAGAAGAAGGATGGACCATAGACAAATTTTATGAGGAAATAATCAAGCTTATAAAAGATCTCAAGGCGGAGAAGATCTATTCCAAAAATCTTGAAGAACAAGTTCAAGGTCTCAAAATTGAAGTTTAAGAACACAAATGCATTGAAGAGTCACTTCAAAAGAAGTTAGAAGAAAGAAACCAAGAAATGGAAGAATTAGAAGCCAAAGTAGTCTCGTTGCGTGAGGAAGTGAAGAAAGGAAAAACTATCCAAAACTATGCCAACATCTCAAGGGCATTGGAAGAACTCATCAACAATCAATGATCTTACAACAACAAAACTGGCATTGATTACAAAGAAGAAGAAGCAGGACCTTATACAACAAAATACAATGAACCTATGAGATTTGAAATGCATATAGACTTCATTGGACAAGATTCGCAAGAACAACCTTGGAAGACAATTCCTCAATGAAAATTTCCATCCAGGTACCAACATATTTTTAATGGCTACTGTTATTCATGTGGAAAATTTAGTCATAAAGCTGTAGAATGTCACATGTACCCTAGGAATGAATACAATTACAGGAGATCTGTCAAATATGAACCTCCCAAGGCTCAACGAAACATCAATATATTTGAACATTTAAGAAATAATATTGAATGTTACAAATGTCGAAACTTTGGACACATAGCCAAAGACCGCAGACTTGAAAATCCTCTAGAAGAATCTTCGAAGCCACAGAATGAATGAACATGGAAGAAGAAGAAGAATGATAATTGTGCTCTCACTCTCAAGGCTCAAAAGAATAAATATGTGTGGTATGTTGATAAAGGTTTCTCAACGCGTATGACTGGAGATAGAAATAAATTTGTATCTCTGAAAGAGAAGAAGGATGGAACCGTGTCCTTCGGAAATGATGGATCTTCAAATGTTATAGGATCAGGTACTGTCACTCTCGGAAGTAAATATTCTCTAGCCAATAATGTTCTATTGGTTGAAAACATGAATCACAATCTGCTCAATGTTGGAAAAATGTGTGATCAAGGACACACAATACTATTCAACTCCACGAAATGTGAAATCAGGAAAGGCGTGTATGGTGAAATTGTGGCTACAGCAATTCGAGCTCCAAATGACATATATGTTCTGGATGAAGCAACTAATTCATATCTAATAGCTAAATAGGATGATAAAATAACTGGTAGCAATGATGATCGACTAAGTAAGAAGTGTGCTACAAAGGTGCAAAGTGATTTTGAGATGTCTTTAATTGGTGAGCTGAGATACTTCTCAGGGCTTCAAATATCTCAGCAAGAGAAAGGAATATTTATATGTCAAGCCAAGTACATCAAGGAAATTATTACTCTAATGGTAACAAGTTGCAAATTGAGCATAGACGACTCATCTAAGGATGTGGATCAAAGGTTGTACAGATCTATGATTAGTAGTCTTCTATATGTAACAACCTCCCAACCAGATGTTATGCAAGCAGTTGGACAAGTAGAAAGATTCCAATTAGCACCCAAAGAATCACATATTAAATATTCGCTAGCATTGGAATATCTTCACCAAAAGCTTGGGATTCTACCAAGTTCTCATTAGATTTTCTTTTTTTTCAGAATATAAAGGGGGAGTGGAAGTGTGTACAGGTCCGCAGGATGGTTGTATTTTATGGGGGGTTACCCTTTGCCATTGATTTCAAAGGGGGAGAGAATGTTGTAGGAAGAGGTGTCATGATCTCAGGGGGAGTACTTGTGTTGCCATCGATGCCAAAGGGGGAGATTGTTGATCAGCAGTTGTCATTGATGTCAACCCAAGCAGCACCAGGGGCTAACCCAATATTTCATGGGAATTTTTACCTACCAAATTAATATATTCTGGGTCAATAATTCTTTTTATGGTTTCTACTTGTCGATATGTTTTCGTTGATATATGGCACACCATGTAATTCTCCACTGTTTGAGAGATATTCATGTTTTAAGTTTGTACCCCCAGTTAGTGGGCTAAAACCCCATGGGGTTGGGGCATGGGTCATTGAAAATTCATAACTAATATTTTTTAAGCTCCTAAAATCCCTCCCACTTTCACTTGTTGAAGCCCCTCTCAACTTAAGCATTCATATAAATTGTGATCTTCATTTCCTGCTTATGAAAGGGATTCGACTATCTGAAACAGGTAATCGTGGAATTTTCGCTCTAAATTTTTTTCTATGAAGGCTCAGAAGCTGAAATTGTTATGAGATGAAGCCAAAATCCTGAGGAAGCTGCAGTAAAAATTTCAGATCAAGGTGCGCAATATTGTTAGAGATATGATCTGTGGAATTCAGGGTTTTTGCAGGCTCTTGAAATTCATCTCAAAGAAGTGACCTTGGTAAAATCGTCATAACTCTCTCTCTGTGTATCGTATTGGAGTTCCGTAAAAAGAAGAAGATAGTGCACAGTTTTTTTTTTCTCTATCAATTTCAGAGCCAAATGAATAAACAGTGACATGTGGCATGCCATACAAGTGCGCTCTACTGCAACAGTCCATAATTAGGTCATTGTGAGAAATTGGGTATAACTCTCCCTTGAAGAATCCAAATTGGGTCAGACCTGTGGCATTGGAAAGATCACTCAGAGGAATATTAAAATATAGAAAATTAGATATTTAGGATCTAAAGTAACAGAGATACGCTAGATTCAATATCAAGCTCCTAGAAGGCAAGAAAAAGCTAGATCATGTGTTGTCAAGGATTGCAAAGGACCAGACTTTCTACAACAAAAAAGAAAAGAAAGGTGCAGTAGAGGGTAGCATCAAAAGAGTAGCAACCAATATGCATAACAGTAGCAAGAATTTCATCATATGAAGTCTTCAAGTGGGCAGCACTGCATACAATCATTGTAAAGGTATCATTGTACTTAGTCATTGTAAACACATTATTGTACAAATTGTACTACTATCTATCTGCCAAGGGTTGAAGAGGCAATGTTGGGAGGTCTAGGATCATCATTAGGTGGTTGTGTCAAAGTTGGGGTTATGGTCTAGTATATCTTCTTCTTCTACATCATTCTATATCATTGTAAAGTGGAACATTTTCCCTGGTATAGGAGTCCATTCTTCTTTTATTCTTCTATAGGGTGGTAGGGTTGTTGGGTATGTGTTATATTCTTTGCATGACTAAGCACGAGCAGGGGGGTAAGAGTGGGGGCGATAGCCCCCCCTTTGCGCTGGGCGCAATGGGGAGGTCACAGGAGGGGCAGTATCCCCCCCTGTATGGGTCTGGGGCAGTGCCCCAGTGAAAATTTTCGGTCCTTAATTTCCGGTGGGTAGTCTGCGCCCATGGTTTTGTGCATGGTTTTGCACATGGTTTTGGGGTACGATGGTTTTCAGTCCCTGGTATTTTTGTAGATCTGGTCAAGGGAACTACGGTTATGTTCTAATCCAAGGTTAATGGATTAGGGTTTATGTATGCTTCGGCATGTATATATATGTGTTGTAACACTAAAAGGAATATAATGAAAAATCAAGTTGGTTGTCCCAATTTGGGATCTAGGGGAAAATCTCTGTGTTTATCTATTTTATGTTTTATGCTCTCGCTATTGTTTATTTTCTATTATAATATTCGTGTGTAGATGATTTCTGTTTAGGGTTAAAACCTACATTTGGTATCAGAGCAGTTTCAGCTTCAAGGGGATGCCTTTGCTGCTCAGGGTTTTTTGCTTGGGCCTGAGGTAGACCCTATTCAGTGGGAGATCTGCGGGATCGATTCTTACTGTGAAAGAATATGGCGAGCGGCGGGAAGATAGAGATCGAGAAATTTAATGGTCATAGTTTTTAGTTGTGGAAGCTCAAGATGGAGGATCTGCTGGTGGATAAAGATTACTGGATTGTGGTAGATCCAGGTACTAAACTAACGACAATGTCAGATGAAGACTGGAAGAAACTAGATCGGAAGGCTAAGAGCACAATACGATTGTGTGTCTCAGATTCAGTATTGTTGAATGTATCTGGGGAAGCTACGACGAAGAATTTATGGGAAAAACTTGAGACTTTGTACCAGCCTAAGTCTCTGGTGAATAAGTTGTTCCTGCAGAAAAAGCTGTATAACCTGAGGATGAAGGATGGAGACTCTGTGACAGAGCATCTAAACGGCTTCAATACTGTGGTAAGTCAACTATCATCTGTTGATATTAAAATATCATATGAAGATAAGTGCATCAGTTTGTTATGTTCTCTACCAGACTCATGGGACAGTCTGGTTATTCCAATAGGTAGGAATACAACTACCTTGAATTTTGATGACATTGTCTCAGCCTTGTTGTCGGAGGAAATGAGACAGAGAAATATGGAGGGTCAGAATGGAGATTCCTTATCTATACGATGAAGGTCCCAGAACAGAAACAAGAATAAGGTTTCGAGTGGGAGATCTAAATCTAGAGGGAGATCTAAATCTCCTAGAAAGTTTGTAAAGGTGTGCTGGAAATGTGGAAAGGAAGGGCACTACAAAAAGGACTGCAGATCTAAAGCTCCTAAGAAAGGAAAGGGATCTTATGATGCTCCTTCTGCAAAGGAAAAAACCACCTCGGATGAAGGTGGGGATGTGTATTTGGCTTCTTCTTCAAATACACATGTAGATCATGATTCATGGTTGATTGAATCACGTGCATCCTTTCACTTCACTCCCCATAGGGAGTGGTTCTACGAGTATGAGAAATATGATGGTGATGTCTTCCTAGGGGATGATAGGGAGGCCAGAATCGTCGAACCTGGAAAGGTCAAGATGAAGCCACAAGGTGGAAGGATTAGAACACTTCCTGGTGTTTTGCATATTCCTGCATTGGCTGGAAATCTGATTTCTGTAAGAAAGATGGATGATGCAGGTGTAAAAATAGTGTTCGAGAAAGATGCCTGCAAGATGGTTCGGGGAGCACTGGTATTCATGCGGGGAGTTCGGACTGGAACTCTGTACAAGCTACAAGGTAGAAATGTTATTGATGGGTGTAACAGTTCTGTGGTTCCTGAAAGTGGAGCAGAAAGCCTAGCTGTCTCTGGAGAAAAGACCATGCTATGGCATCAAAGGCTTGGACATATTGGAGAGAAGGGCTTTCAGATACTGCATAGAAATGGTATGGTAGAAGGTATGTCTAATTTCTCTCTGGATTTAGATTTCTCGTGGAATACTGTATATGTAGCGTAACGTGAGTCTTCCAAGCCAAGAGGTGAACAGACATTAACTTGTTCAACATGATGTGTTTTGACCTGTACGGCTCCATCACTGTGTCTGTGTATTTGGTTTTTTCATTTCATGACAGACTTCCTTCAAGAATACATATATATTTCTGAGAAAGAAATATGGGAGAGTCTTTGACAAATTTAAAGAATTTAAGGTTCTAGTGGAAAACTAGACAGAGAAGAAGATAAAGGCGTTGAGGACAGATAATGGTGGGGAGTTCTGCAAGAAGGAATTTGAAGAGTTCTGTAAGAAGTGTGGTATAGCACGGCAGAATAATACTCCATACACACCGCAACAAAATGGAGTTGCAGAAAGAATGAACAGAAAACTGATGGAAAAGGCAAGAAGCATGCTCAGTGGTACCGAGTTAGGACAAGAATTCTGGGCAAAGGCAGTGGAGACTTCATGTTACTTAGTTAACATATCACCTTCATCAGTGTTGGAGGATAAGACTCCAGATGAGATATGGAATGGTAAGAAACACTCTCTTTCACATATAAGGGTATTTGGATGTGATGCATATGTACATGTTCCAAAGCAGAAAAGGACCAAGTTGGATAATAAATCTAAAAGGTGCATCTTTATTGGGTATGAGGATGGTTTAAAGGGTTACAAGCTTTGGAACCTAGAAACAAGGAAGGTTGTGTACAAATAAGATGTGGTTTTTAGAGAAGTGAAAGATGTTGTTAAACATGAATTCCTACCAAAGGAACCTAAGAAGACAGAGTTTGAGCTAAAGGAGGATGAATCAGACTCTACAACAGAATAAGACTCAGAAGAGGAAGAGCCACAAACTCTAGCTATGAGAAGATCGACTCGGGAAAGAAGGCAACCGGAAAGGTATAGTCCATCTACTTTATATTCAGGTTTTTCCTTAACTATAACTGATGATGATCCCAGAACTATTAGGGAGTCAATAGATTCAGAGGATGGAAAACTTTGGAAGGAGGCCATGGTTGATGAAATGGCATCCTTGCAAAAAAATGAGGCATGGGATCTGGTGGAGTTTCCGGCTGGAAGGAAGCCCATCGAGAGAAAATGGGTGTTTAAGAAGAAGATTAATGTAGAAGTCAAGGTGGAGAAATACAAAGCTTGATTGGTAGCAAAAGGTTATTCCCAGGTGCCGGGAATTGATTTTGGTGATATTTTTTCTCCTGTTGCCAAAGTTACTTCTATTAGATTACTTTTATCTGTTGTTGCTGCATTTGATTTTGAGATAGAACAGATGGATGTGAAGACATCATTTCTTCACGAGGATCTAGAAGAAGAGATCTACATGAAGCAACCTGTAGGCTTTATGGTGAAGGGTAAGAAAGAACTGGTATGCATGCTGAAGAAGTCTATGTATGGCTTAAAACAGTCACCAAGGATGTGGTATCAGAAATTTGATACCTATATACGGGGACTTGGCTTCACGAGAAACAAGGAGGATCATTGTGTTTATTTTAAATTATTTGGTGACCGTGTTATTTATTTTGTCTTGTATGTGGATGATATGTTGTTGATTGGAAATGACAAAGAAATTATCCAAGATTTGAAGACCAAACTATTCTCCAACTTCGACATGAAGGATCTTGGTGCTGCAAACTATATTTTGGGCATGGAAATTAAGAGAGATCAGGCAAAGAGGAAGCTCTGGTTAAACCATAGGAAGTATGTCGATACTATATTGTAGAGATTCAATATGCAGGATAGTAAACCTGTGAATGTTCCTATTCTTGTAGGTGTAAAGTTGTCTGTTGAACAGTGTCCCAAGACACAAGAAGAAGAGGAGAATATGTCTCGTGTTCCATATGCAAGTGTAGTGGGTAGCCTGATGTATGAAATGGTCTGTACTAGACCAGACATTGCACATGCAGTGGGAGTATTGAGCAGGTTTATGTCAAACCCAGGGAAGGAGCATTGGACAGCAGTGAAGTGGGTTTTCAGATATTTACATGGAAGTAGTGATTATGGCTTGTGCTACCAGGAAAGACCAGGATTGGAAAGAATGTTGGACATTCTTGTTTTGTTGATGCAGAATGGGCTAGAGATCTGGACCAAATAATATCTACAAGTGGGTATGTGTTTAGCCTATTTGGAGGTGCTGTCAGTTGGATGAGTAAAAGACAGTCTGTAGTGGCTCTTTCAACTACAGAGGTAGAATACATAGCAGCCACTCATGCAAGCAAGGAAGCAGGTTTGGTTGCAGAGATTGTGTTCAAGTATGGGGTTGGTACAACAATCTATAAGGATAGACTATGATAGCCAAAGTGAAATTTTCTTGGCTAAGAACCTTGCTTATCATTCAAAGACAAAGCACATTGATGTTCAATATCACTTTGTTAGAGATATGGTTGAGGTTAAAAGGGTGTTGCTGGTAAAGGTGGACACTTTGAAGAATGTTGCAGATGTATTGACGAAGTCTGTGATCACTCAGAAGTTCCCTTGGTGTAGAGAAATAATGGGTGTTGAAGAATTGGCCAATGACTAAGATCTCATGTGGCCCCCTGCAGAAAGAAAACAACAAGTGGGAGAATGTCGGGTATGTGTTATATTCTTTCCATGACTAATTTTTGATCCTTAATTTCTGAATTTTGGGTATGTGTTATGTGTTATATTGAGAATTTTTGGTCCTTAATTTCCGATGGGTAGTCCATGCCCATGGTTTTGTGCATGGTTTTGCACATGGTTTTGGGGTACGATGGTTTTCGGCCCCTGGTATTTTTGTAGATCTGGTCAAGGGAACTACGATTATGTTTTAATCCAGGGTTAATGAATTAGGGTTTATGTATGCTTTGTCATGTATATATATGTGTGTTGTAACACTAAAAGGAATATAATGAAAAATCAAGCTGGTCGTCCCGATTTGGGATCCAGGGGAAAATCTGTGTGTTTATCTATTTTATGTTTTATGCTCTCGCTATTGTTTATTTTCTGTTATAAGATTCATGTGTAGATGATTTCTGTTCAGGGTTAAAACCTACAAGGGTGGTGCTAGGGTGAGTTGTAGCTCATTGGGTGTTGGGGCATCTGTTCAATTGACTACTGAAGAATCTCGGGCATTGGAGCATCCATCCAGTGGGAGTTGGAGAAGAATGCTTTTCTAGATTCTAGTAAGTTGGAGCTTTATTTTCAATTGTAGTTGAATATTAAAGAATTATTAGAAAAACATTATGTGGTTTTTGTCCCGGAGTGGGTTTCCACCTTAAAAAATGTGTGCATTTGTGTTCCTCTTGTTTGCTGCTATCATTGTACAAAAACTGATGATAATTGAAGATTAACTAATGCTCTAATTGAAAGGAATACTGATTCACCCCCCCCCCCCCCCCCGCTCTCTCAGTATTTCCAACAATCTACTCTTTGTGTCTCATGTTTTTCTCAAAACCCTAAGGGGAATTTGTAAAGGAGCTCTTCTAGTGTACAGATCTGATATGGATGTAATATTTTGTACACAGATTTTCTCTAGATCTAGAGTGTAATATACAACTACTGCAACTCTTAAAACTAACGTTGTCAAGCTATTTTTCAGTCAATACATGTGTTGCAACCCCTCTTTTTGAGGAATTTCTTCTATTATTGTATTCTACATTCTATCATACCTTGTATAGGCCTCAATATGGATCTGATATATTTCCGTATATATGAATGTTGAGCCTTCTTATTGGTCTCCTGCTATTTCTCAGAAAAACTACGTTATTTTCCTACAGCATTGTTGCATATTGCTGCAGCACCATTCTTGGGTGTTTTCTAGCCATACTATGTGTGGGAGGTCTGTTTACCTCACCTAGTTTGATTTTTTTTTCTCTCCTCTTGGATTTAGATGCTAGATCTATAGATCTAACAGATCCAAGAACTGAAAACTCATTTTAGTGCACATACCTCTAAAAAAGGAGTTATTCTAGAAGGTATTATTGAATCTTCCTTTTGGGGATATTATAGAAATAATTACAGGTGGAAAGCTATGGCATAGATTTATTTGCAGAAGGGGAAGAAAATCAATGGTACATTGATAGCATATTCTCAAAAAACATGATGGGTGACAGAAATAAACTCCTTTCATACAATTCTCTAGAGAAAGAAAAGGATGTTACTTTTGGAAATGACTCTCTAGATGTCATTAAAGGAAAAGGCTCTATTTTTGTAAAATAAAAGGTGAAAGCTAACAATGTTATGTATGTGGATGGATTAAAAAACAACCTTATAAATGTGTGTCAAATGTGTGACCAAGGAAATGAAGTTGTCTTTAGTTCAAAATAATGTATAGTACGTGAACTACAGGAAAAACAGTAATAAAATGAACTAGAACACCAAGCAATCTGTATGTATTGAAAGGTGGCCAAGAACAATGCTACTTGGGTAAATATTTAGAGAATTGGTTATGGCACAGAAGACTGGGACATTTGAGCTTCTCCCAAATAAGCAAATCCAGCAGACTCAAAGTAGTTCGTGATCGTCCCAGCATCACTCTACTTGAAAGTACCATATGCCAATCATGCCAATTTGGTAAGAAAACTAGGGTGCAATTCAATGCTAAAGAAGGATCAGCAAGTAAGCCTCTTGAACTGATACATACTGATTTATGTGGTCTTGTAGGAAAAAGCTGCCTCGTGGAAAACAATATTATATTCTATCTATTGATGACTTCTCTAGAATGTTGGATCGGTTTGCTAAAACATAAATATGAAGCATTTGAAAAATTAAAGATCTTCAAAGCTTTGGTTGAAAATGAATTAAATATAAAAATCAAATGTCTTAGATCTGACCAACGAGGAGAATATATATCAGATGAATTATTTGATTTATGTGAACATTATGGCATAAAAGATATTTTTCTATTGCTGGAACTGCACAACAAAATGGCGTGGTAGAAAGGATGAATAGAATAGTTCAACAAATGGCTTGAGCTATGCTTGATGAATCTGGAGCTCCCGATACCTTTTGGGGAGAAGCAACACATAATGCAGTAAATATTCTGAACAAGGCTCATGTTCGGGTGAATAATAATAAAACTCCTTATGAACTCTGGTATGGAAATATTCCCACCGTAAATCATTTTAAAGTTTTCGGAAGAAAATGTTTTATCAAGAACAATGATGAAAAACTTTGTAAGTTTGAACCTAGAGCAGGTGAAGTAATATTTCTTGGTTACCCTTCTATAATTAAAGCATATAAATGTTATAATAAAATACTTCAGAAGTTTTTTGAATGTATTTATATTGTATTTGATGAGTCTCTCTAAACTCCGAAAAGGGAAATATCAACAAAAAATTAAGATGATGATGATGTATATCTTCCTGTAGCAAATAGAAAAAATATAGAAGGTGAACCCAATGAAGCACTCAAAGAAGATCTATCTGAAAAGGCTCCATCTAGGTACGTTCAAAATAATCATCGAGAATCTCAAATTTTGGGAGAAAAGGGATTAGGTGTCCAAATAAGAATAACTCCTATAGGATCTCCTAGCTATCTGGAATTTCTATCCACTATTGAACCACAGAATGTCAATCAAGCTAGAAAACATGAATGTTGCATTCAATCCATGAATGAAGAACTTGATCAGATTGAAAATAATCATACTTGGGAATTGGTTCCAAGACCTCATGATAAAAATGTGATTGGAACAAAATGGATATTCAAAAACAAGTTAAATGAAAATGGAGCTGTAATTAGAAACAAAGCTAGACTTTTTTATGAAGGGTATGCTCAACAAGAAGGTATAGACTTTGAAGAAACATTTTCTCTTGTATCTAGACTTGAAGCCATAAGAATGTTTCTTGCTTTTTCAGGTTTTCAACAAATCAAATTTTATCAAATGGATGTTAAATATTCCTTTCTCAATGGGGATCTAGAAGAAGAAGTTTATATAGAACAAATAGAAGGATTAATTATGGTAAATGATGAAAAACTTGTTTGTGAACTTAAATTTTTTTTATATGGTCTCAAACAAGCTCCTTGAGCATGGTAATATCATCTTGACAGATATCTTCATCAACAATGATTTACAAAGGGAGATGGTGATAGTAACTTATACACAAATTAGAGAATGATAAACTATTGATTGTAGTTGTATATGTTGATGACATCATTTTTGGAAGTAATGAAGAGTCAATGAGTCATACATTTGCTTTTGTTATGCAGCAAGAATTTTAAATGTCTTTACTTGGGGAATTAACATTATTTATTGGCTTACAAGTGTAACAAGCAACAGATGGCATATTTTTATCACAAGAAAAATATCTTAAGAAAATTATGAAGAAGTATGGGCTGGAAGACTACAAACCTGTGAGTACGCCAATGGTAACTAGATGTAGCCTCAGTTCTCATGATGATTCTCCCACATTGAATCAACTAGAATATAGATCCATGATTGGAAGTCTGCTTTATCTAACTTGGACAAGACCAGACATCATGCATGCAATTGGGATTGTTGGACGATCCCAAAAAAATCCAAAATAATCTGATCTTTAGGCTGTAAAAAGAATATTTAAATATCTACAAGGGACTCAAGACTTTGTTCTATGGTATCCAAAGAATGTTGATCTCACTCTTCATGCTTACACAGATGCAGATTGGGCTGGAAATGTTGATGATTGAAAAAGCACTAGTGGTGGTGCATTCTATATGGGGCCCTGATTAGTATCTTGGTTCAACAAGAAAAAAATTTCTATTTCCTTATCTACAGTAGAAGTATAATATGTGGCTACCGCATCATGCTCCACTCAAATCCTTTGGATTATGTAGACTCTACATGACATTCAAATCAAGTGTTCACCTCCCATCTCCATTTTATGTGATAATACAAGTGTTATTAGTATCTCAAAGAATCCTGTTATGAATTCCAAGACTAAGCACATTCCTATGAAGTATCACTTCCTACGTGAACAAATGCTTGAAGAAAAACTTAAATTGGAATATGTTCCTTCCAAAGAACAAGTCACTAATATATTTACTAAATCTCCTCCCAGGGAAGCATTTGAATATCTCGAATAGAAGCTGGGAGTTGTCTCTGCCACTCTAGTCAAATCTGCTTAATTTGAAAAGTTTAAGTTTGATACGCAGGTTTCTTAAAGTTGAATCATGTATATATGCAAGTTTCTGTGCATAAAACCGTGTATGGGTTTTGCTGACAGAAATTATCTGGCTTAGCACTCAGAACATATGCGGTACTATTGGGTAATCTCTATTATTGTTCCATAATTCATATTTTTATATCACTCTCTGACGAAGATGCTTTGATGAATTGGTTGTTGAAGGTGTTCAGGATGCATCAACTTAGGGGGAGCACCTATCTTGCTAAAAATGATGCATTGTTGGAATTATGATTGGTTTTTGATATATGATCTCTCTCTTAATATCTTTTGGTCATGTTAATGACATATCTGTAAAGGGGATGTTGAATCTCATGATGTAAATTGTTCTATTCAGTCATGTATAGACTTGTTCTACTTTGTAAACCTACTTGGTTGGGTAGTTGAGTCAAATATGTAATTCCACTTAGTTCGATCATTGATGTAAGTATGAGTCCTTGGTGATAGGAAAGGTCATACTTGGTTGAGTTATAGAGTCATGTACTTCATTGAAAATATCTGAAGATTCAGCATAAACTTAGTGGGAGCATGGTAAAAATAGTGCCCTTTGCTCTTGATGTCAAAGCGGGAGAGAATTTTGGGTGTTTGAAGAATTTGAATAATGGTTATATATATCTATCTATTGTAGTGATCAAACACCATCATGGTTGACATTAAGTCCAAAGGGGGAGATTGTTGGAAAATCCATTCATATGTCTTAATATGTTTTCCTTGATGGCTACTCTCTGGTAAAATATGGAGTATATGTCTTCAATATAAGTTCAGGAGTCCATTAGAAAAAATGTGTAATGTCCAACAGAATATTTGGTATTGAATATTGTATACACAGGTTTGTACAGGCGAAGTAATGTATATATGTGGATAAGAACAATCCAAGTCACGTATTCCTTTTGTGCTCCAAAAGGATAAATACTAGGGAGCATTACCATGGTATTATCCCACTGGTTTGAGCGCCTTGTCATTTATTTGATTTCGTCCAAGAATACCATGAGCAACTGTGTGGTTTTGACCCATGGTATTGGTAAAGGCTAAATCTATATAAGGAGAAGAAGGGCATAGTGTAATGTGTGCATGTGTAAGGTATATCACTAATACTTCTCTTTGAAGTATATCTGCATAGGTTGAACTCTGTTTTATTGATAAATTTGAAGTTATGATGCATTAGTGGATAGATTGATGAATCAAGATCTCTAGACCTGAAATGACTATGTTCATGCATGATCCATTGAAGAGATGATTAGATCTAAGACTCAACATATGTTCTCTGAAGTGGAGTGAAGAAATATGGGTAATTTTTATAGATCTAAAAACATTCTGCTGAATTAATATTTACAGATCTATATGCTAGTTCGTCTCAGTAAAAGCGCATATATACGTGAGTTTGCTTCATAAAAGGTGAGTATGGAATTTACAGTTTTCTGTAGCTCATTGCAGAGGTTTTTTTTTATTTTTTATATCTTTTTGTTTTCTATTAATTAATTTGTAATGTCCCAAATCAGGAAATGCTCGTGAATCCGGCAAATGAAAATCCTTTTTCAAGAAAACATTAACAATCAACAACCAGATCTATTGGAGAGATTTAATGTAGGGGAATTTACTGGATATGTCACCTATAAATATAGGGTGAGATCCAAGGCTATCTAGCCCACTAGCAGACTCTGTCTATAGAACTATGTCGAAGGCTAATATCTCCCTTAAAGGATTATTTACAAGTAGCTCAAGGAAAACACTGTATAAGAAACAATATGCAACATAAATTTAGATTAATGCTTGGTTCCTATCATATAGTATGTATGTGACTTATATACGGAATTTCAGCTGAAAAAAATGAACTTAGAGACCTTAAAAAGATCTCCCACAAACTAGACTAGCTGAAAATTGCTGAAAGAGGAAGGCTGCAGCAAAATGGAAATCCTACTTTAGAATTTGCATAAATTCTTTAGAAACTCACAAGGAATCATAAAAATACCATATCAGAGGTTATATAATATGCATATCTCATAATTTGACAAAATCTACAACAAACATTCCTTCCGGAAGACACCCAAGTGGGGAAAAGCACTAATAGTGACCCAAAAACGTTGTTTTTCTAAGTATTGAGCTACAAAAGTATAAAATAACGGTTTTTATATTTATTTTAGTCCATATCAGAGCTTCATGCAATATTATTTCAGAAAAAAACACCAAAAACAAAGTTAAATAGGCCTCCCATGCTCAAATAGCTGAAAATGGACAAAAACCCCAAAACATGCAAATGTCGGAGCTGCTACAAAAGACACTGCAAAATATATTGAAGTAAATACTCATAAAATGGAGAAATAAATATTATATTAATATTATATTACTCAATTAGGAAAATAAACAGAGATCTAATCTCCTTTACAATGAAACTATGATCACCCGACAAGGGTTTTCCCACATGCAAAGGAAATACAAGGAAGCAGCTGCAGATATAAACTAAAAAAATGTAGTATGGATATAGCTCTACATAAAATGGCTGAATATACATGATAATGTCTGTAGAAAACTCTTTTTATCAGCTCCCAGAAGAAGATTGAGCTTCCCTTTGGGAAACTAGCTCCAAACCATGGGGTTTTAACCCCTTCCACTGCACCTCTATCCAAATAACGCAATATCCTCAGGGGAATTCATAGATATGGATCAAAATTGCTTGGAATAACACCTGAAAGTGGAAATTATAGATCAGAAGCTTCCCTTGGATCTCTTGCTACAAGATCTCCAAGAAAAAGCAGGGCATTCCCGCAGGAGAAAACCCTTGCACTAAGAAGTGCAGCTACTCAACTAAAAAAATAAGTATGTAGAATTATAATCAGACCTCATAAAATTATAATCTCCAATCTAACCCAAAATGGCTTCCCTTCCTTCATTATATAGAAAATGAGCTTTTCCTCCAAGGGCCCCACTCCACTAGGGTTTGCTTCCTTGCTAAGATTTCCCTCTCTAGGGTTACGTTGTCCCATTAAGTGGAGGAAAAATAGATGATGCATGGTTTGATTTATTCAATGTGACTAAATGCATCTTCTAATAATATTTCTTTAATTGAGCCCCTTTTCCTTGCCCCTTTTCACATTTAAGGAGTCTTCAAATTGTTTTGTTAAATTTGCTTCCATTCACATTGAGCTGCTTTATTCATGGATCCATTCTTTTAAAGACAAGTTGAGTTGACTTGGTCAAATTAACCTTGTTCACACATGTGGATGCTTGAGCTGGTTATTACATGGCCCTTTTTCACATTGTGAGGGGTTTTTATTCATGCTTGAGTAGTTTTATTGAGCCTCCTTGCTCAATTATTCATGCACTTGAGTTTATTGGAAAACTTAATGTCCCACTTAGCTATGGGCTAAGTTAGGGACATTACAGTCTCCCCCTCCCAATTTTTTCTTGTCCTCAAGAAACTGCAAGGGTGCTACAAAATTTTCCTCCTTTTCGTGGCATTCTTATCCATAGTCTCCTTCTTTGCTTCAGATTTTCTGCAAAAGTGTTGCCTTGTGGTGAATAAACCCATTGGTTCTTGTCATGGAAGAATTTAAGGATGATATGGGAAATTTATTGCTGATCCAAGGCCTCCTCAAGATAGGAGTGGTGACATTCATGGAGCACTTCATCATCAATGAAAGACTCTCCTCCCCATGCTACCATCCAAGCAAAATTTGTTGCCTCCCAAGATGGCAACTCATAGTAAATCTTCTCCACCTTGAGCTCTTGCATATAAGGTGGGCTGAATGGATGAACATGATAGGAAAATAGCCTATCCCATGTTTTCTCCCTCTCCACTCATGGCAAGAGTAGAGCACATATTTATTTTGGGCTGAAATAAGGGTGCCCTTTGATGGAAAAACTAAGGTTGGATCTCCAAAGATCCTTCCTCCAAAGTCATGGATCTTGCTGGCCCAAATCATTCCATTCAAAGTGAATGGAACATCACCACCATATGTCATCCAAATCAGAAATTTTATGAATTTTATGTGCAAGTGAAGATGATACATATGGCCTCCATGGTTGGTATAAAGCAGTTTTCCTAACTACTGATTTGAAACATCAAGTGGCAAGTTTCCTCCCAAAGAATTTTCAGCTATGCATGTCAACTCATCTACTAGAAAGTAGTGACTAGAAATATATATCAGCTGCATACAATCAAAACAACAAGGCAATTAATCCGATTCATGTAGATATGGTTGATCATCATTACAAAATGTGGCCCTAAAGTGACCATAACACCCATAAATAATCTTGCTCTCTTGCAGAGCAATGCGTTGCTTACAATTGGTGAGAAGATACAAATTCTTAATAGAATGATCAATAAGCACATAAATGTAGTTCTTACCATGCCTCACATGTGAGCTGAAGATATGATCCATGAGTGAGTCCTCCATAACAATCTCCTCATAAATTTATGCAAAGTGAAAGGATGCACACTTCTTTGGAAATACTCCATCATTAGAAACTTGCTCTTAGAGGACAACGTTGTAGGCTTAAGTAGCAATGCTCTTGTCACTCCATGACTCTTCCTCTTGACAAGCCACATGCCAAAACCATTCACCCTTGTGCTGCTATGTGAGAGGATCTCCCTCCCTTCCATCACTGTTGAAAGGTAGCCTTCTTGCACTTTGTATGTGCCATGCATTCCTTTTGGAATGTTATGTTGAGCATGGAGAGTTTTCAGCCCATACTCTCCCAAAAGTAGCCATAGCAACAAGGGCTCTTGTTGCTTCCTTACATTATCAACGTGTGGATCATGGAGAAATGATGTGTTGATGGACATGTGGGGTGATCCATCAACATAGTGCAAGCTAACTCTCTCATTCCACACAATGTGGGAATTGTTTCTCCTCCCAACCCAAGATTCATACTTGAAATATCTCAACCCAAAATACATGTGAATGCATGAGACATACTTCAAACATGGGAAAATATTTGGACATAAGATTAAACATATAATGTCCAAACCCTCCTTGTGATAGCCATAACAACCATGCCTTCCCATTATGTAACCTTCTCTTGGAGTATGAGGCATGAGTCATGAGAATCATAAATTTTGGGGAGTACCCACACTCACCCAACAGAAACTAGTGTAGGTTTCCTTCTCCCTGCTTCATATCAAGATATGGTAAGTGGTTTGCATGCCACTTACTTGCTGCTCTTATCACTTCACCATGGCTGAAGGTGAAATTTATATTTGGGGCTTTAGGGAAGCACCCGTCATAGTGCATCACCCCCTTCAACTCATCAAGGAGGTGGCCATGTTTGAAAACAATATTGGCCCATAGTTTGCCATGAAGCTTATAAGGTAGAACACTCCCCTTGGGAGTTATGGCATGAACATATAAGGTAAGAGAGAACATGCAATCATAAAATAAAATGTTACTTTCATAAATATGCTTCTTACCCATAACCTCCAGCGCTGTGACAGTGTCTCCTCTGACCTTTGGTGTCTTCATTTTATCATGTTGAGGGAACACTTTGTTTTTCTTCTCATCAGGGGATTGACCTAATGACCCTTCTTCAAATAAGTAGGCATCAAGACATAGATCATCATAGAGATATCGATGAATTGATGTGCATGGATCTTCCTGCCTTCCTTGTGCATCATTCTTCATAAATAAAGAGGGGTAGATATTTCTTACTCTCTGAAAATCTGTAATGTTCCAGATCTCACCATTTGATAATGATGGCACATATTGCACATGGATTGTGCCACAATCTCTATATGTGAGATTCTATGAAACTCCTTGCAAAGGTGCAAGAGCTTATCTCCTTGGTGCAACTGTCCTCACCACTTCTTATTCTTGAGATGCTAGAGGTGCCTCTGTTATGACTGCGCTGTCACCCCCAGCTCTTTCTCTGAATGTAGGAAATGTCTCATTCTCAATAGGAAACCCTAGATCTTGGTATTCCCTTGAAGGAGGAATTCCCATGTCTTATTTTTCTTCTGTTTGAAACCTCATAAAGTTTTCACTACAGTCCTCTTCTCCTTGAAACCCTCTTGGAGTTTCACTACATCTTTCTGCTTCCAACTGTTCAACCCCCTTTGAGAGGCTCCTCTTGGATATGAATATTGATGAGAGTAATCTGATCCTCTCCATACTGTCTACTTTCTGCTTGTGCTTCTCTTCAAAACTTATCTGATAGCTTGATATCACAGTCTGGGCCAGATATCATGCTCTGATACCACTGTAATGTCCCAAATCAGGAAATGCTCATGAATCCGGAAAATGAAAATCCTTTTTCAAGAAAACATTAACAATCAACAACTAGATCTATTCTAGAGATTGACTGTAGGGGAATTTACTAGATATGTCACCTATAAAGAGAGGGTGAGATCCAGAGGCTAGATGGCCCACTATCAGACTCTGTCTATAGAACTATGTCGAAGGCTAATATCTCCCTTTTAGGATTATTGACAAGCAGCTCAAGGAAAATGTTGTATAAGTAAAAATATGCAACAGAAATGTAGATTAATGCTTTTTTCCTCTCATATAGGATTTATGTGAATTATATACGGAATTTCAGCTGAAAAAAGTGAACTTATAGACCTTAAACAGATCTCCCACAAACTAGACTAGCTGAGAACTGCTAAAAGAGGAAGGTTGCAGCAAAATGGAAATCCTACTTTAGAATTTGCATAAATTCTTCAGAAAATCAAGAGGAATCAAAAAATTATCATGTCAGAGGTTGTATCATATGCATAGCTCATCATTTTACAAAATCTATAGCAAACATTCCTTCCGAAAGACACCCAAGTGGGGAAAACCACCTATAGTGACCCAGAAACGCTGTTTTTCTGAGTATTGAGCTACAACAGTATAAAATAACGGTTTTTTCCTTTATATTAGTCAATTACAAAGCTTAATGCAAGAGGATTTCAGAAACAAATACCAATAGCAAACTTAAACAGGCCTGCCTTGCTCAAATAGCTGAAAAATGGACAAAAACCCCAAAACATGCAAATGTTGGAGCTGTTGCAAAAGACACTGCACGGTATATTGAAGAAAATACTCAGAAAATGGAGAAATAAATATTATATTCATATTATATTACTCAATTAGGCAAATAAATAGAGATCTAATCTCCTTTACAATGAAACTATGATCACCCGACAAGGGTTTTCCCACATGCAAAGGAAATACAAGGAAGAAGCTGGAGATATAAAATACAAAAATGAAGTATGGATATAGCTCTAAATAAAATGGCTAAATGTACATGAGAATGGCTGTAGACAACTCTTTTGGTCAGCTCCTAGAAGAAGATTGAGCTTCCCTTTGGGAAACTATCTCCAAACCATGGGGTTTTAACCCCTTTTACTGCACCTCTATGCAAATAACACAATATCCTCAGGGGAATGCATAGATATGGAGAAAAAGTACTTGGCCTAACACTTGAAATTAGAAATTACAGATCAGAAGCTTCCCTTAGATCTATTGCTACAAGATCTCCAAGAAAAAGCAGGGCATTCCCGCATGAGAAAACCCTTGCACTAAGAAGTGCAGCAACTTAGCTAAACAGCTAAGTATGCAGAAGTATAAGCAGACCTTATAAAATTATAATCTCTAATATAACCCCAAATGGCTTCCCTTCCTTCATTATATAGAAAATGAGCTTCTCCTCCAAGGGCCCCACTCCACTAGTGTTTGCTTCCTTGCCAAGCTTTCCCTCTCTAGCGTTATGCTGTCCCATTAAGTGGAGGAAAAATAGATGTTGCATGGTTTTATTTATTCAATGTGACTAAATTCATCTTCTAAGAATCTTCCTTAATTGATTCCCTTTTCCTTTCCCCTTTTCACATTTAAGGAGTCTACAAATTGTTTTGTTGAATTTGCCTCCATTCACATTGAGCTGCTTTATTCATGGATCCATTATTTTAAAGACAAGTTGAGTTGACTTGGTAAAATTAACCTTTTTCACACATGTGGATGCTTGAGCTAGTTATTACATGGCCCCTTTTCACATTGTGAGGGTTTTTTATTCATGCTTGAGTAGTTTTATTGAGCCTCCTTGCTCAATAATTCATGCACTTGAGTTTATTAGAAAAATTAATGTCCCACTTAGCTATGGGCTAAGTTAGGGACATTACAGAAGTCTTCATATAGATTTTTGTTGCTTGATTGCTGAATATGCTACTAAGTTGATTATGTACAAATTTGATCAATGAGTGAGAATATATGTGTTATGATGACTCACTGATCAAGGGTTCTGCAATTCTGAAAAGATATCTCACTGAATGTCTCAGATCTGGATCTGAGACTGAATATATTCTAAAAAACAATATTCATAGATATATATGCATGTTGGTGTTAAGGAAAGCACGTATACACGCAGGTTCCATGAAGCAAAGTAGCATATGCTTTTTGAGATAATGAATGTTTAGGGTTGAATTTGATTCTACATATTTATTCTAAAATCTAATTATTATAGTGTTCTAATTACAGTTATCTCGCTGTTTGGTTTGATGTATTGGATGAAGTTTATTGTTGTTGATATTGATGAAGGGTTGTGTTTAAGCTATGTGATCCAGTATGAAAATTGATGAAAGGTGGTCTGCAGTGGTTCTGAGGGTTGAAGCCTTTATTAGGGAAGTAGAAGCTTCCTGCCAGTAGAAGCTGGTGTTCTGATCATGGAGTTGAAGCTCCCTTCCAGTAGTGACTGATAAATGAGATAAGGGGGTTGTAGCTCCCTTCTAGTTGCAGCTGGAAAACGAGAGAAGGTTGTAGCCTTCTATAGGTAGATAACTACGTAATGATATGAGTCTTCATTAGTACAATATCATAAGCAGTTTTCCCTATAATAAATATTGAAGACAGAGACGACAACAGTGGTGGATTTCTCCTGAATTGGGTTTCCACCTTAAATCTTGGTCTTCATGTGTGTTGCTCTTGTGTGATGATATAGTCTACTGTTACTGCACATATTTACTGATTAACAAAGAGATGCATGACTGATAAGCTGAATTAAAGATTGTTTCTGAAAATTTTTCTAACAATAAAATTATGTGATTATACACAATTTTATTTTAGAATATGCACATGTATATGTGAGTTGTGTTCATCATAGTCACGTATGGAATTTAGTAAAGAAAAATTTAAATTATCAGCAAGCTATAAATACTCATTCACCCCCCCTCTGATTATTTTTCCCAACAGGTGTCCCACTCTAAATAATTTTCAATCATTCCATTAGGTCATGATATAAAATTGTTCCATTGGTGGTTGTTCTTGTCAAATGTCCTGTTTTCCTTCACAAATATATGCTTGCTGACCCTCTTCCATGTCTTCATCATGCTAAAAACAAGTTTGCTTCCATATCACTTTTAGTCAAAATCACTCATTGAGACAATTTTTTTTATTTTCCGTTAGGTCACTATGGTTTCATTAGGTCAGCTCATTGCATTGTCTCATTAGCAATAAAGGGAAGCAGAAGGTGTGAAGGTGATCCAGAATAAACTCATAATATGCTTCAGTTAGGTTTTCCATGTAAAGTCACATTTAAATTTTGTAAGTTTTGATCTCAAAAATGGCATTTTTGGGATAAAAACAGAGATATTTTTTATGTTCTAATTGTATGTAATTTTAAATTCACTATATGTAATAAACTAAAAGAAAACTCTACCTATTCCTAGCTAAAGAAAATTTCATGAAAATATACAAAGATCATGTCAAAGCATCGAAAGCACCGAAAACATCAAAATGTGTTGTGAAAGGTTAATGAGAAAAAAGGAAAATGTGGGTCCTAATCATTCAAAATTCAAAACCATTCAAGGTATAAAAGCCCATTTCCCCAAACAAAAACTCATTTGTTCATTGCCAAGAGGAAAAAATGCAATTTGGAGGAAGAAGTTTGAGCAAGAATAAAAATTGGAGAAATTTTCCTGGTGTTGCACTCCTAGGTAAGGCGTTGTGCATAGGCAAATGACACTACGCTTGATAGTTCAGGTAGTGTTAAATTCAACGATGTTGCGTTTAGGAGAAAGGCACTGCACTCCTAGGTGAGGCATTGCGCATAGGCCATAAACCTCCCAAAACCTTGCCAAAATTTCAAATTTGTCTCTTTTTCCCTAAATCAAGTAAGTAAACCCTCTTTCATCCATTTTCCTTCATTTTATGCTTATGGGTAAAGTTTCATATTCTCAATAAATCACAAGCAAACCCTAGTTTTCCTAAAACCCTCATCCCATGACAAAATTTCACTAAACCCAGTTGTCCTAAAATTATTATCCCCAGACCCTACTACTTCACCCCATACTCCCAAAAACACTAAAAATACCCATCCCTAAGTCCCTTTACCCTTTTCCATTAAAACCCCAAATTCTAGGATTTTCACTGTTTTGCCTAGATTTCTCCATACCCTTGACCTGTAATTAAATTTTCATTTTCACCCCTCTTCATATTTTCACTTCCCACCACCTCAAAAAGTTTCGTAACCCTTTTCCCCATCTCTCTTAATTGTTGTGGCTCTATAACTATTCCCTAAAGCTCTCATTTCATCATTTCTTTCCCTACTCCCATTCCCTTCACTCCCTCACTCACTCTCCCTTTTCTTTCCTTTTCCCGAGGGTTTACAAAGTGCCAAAGAAACAAGCATGGAGAGAGAGGACAAAGATTACAGAGAGGAGTAACAAAGTGATGATGAGTTTCAAGACACTGAAAACATGAGGAAAAGGACAAAGAAAAGAAGCCTCAAAAGAGCATTGGAGAAGAAAAGCAAGAAACTCAAAATTTGACTATTGACCAGTAGTTGTCAAAGGAAACTGAAGACAATAGAGAAGTGTGGCTTGAGAGAGTAATAATTTAGTTGGATAAGCTGCTAGTAAAAGCCAACAAAGACAATCAAATCCTTAGACACATGGCCCATCAGTATTAGTCCCGGATAAGAATTTGCAATATCAAGGTCAAATAGATGAAGGATAAATTGAGGAAGATCCCGAAGGGAAAGAAAGGAGGTGATAAAATAAAGATTCTTGATGAAACCTCATTAGCTCAAAATTGAGATGTGGTTGTGGGCCCATCTCACAAATTTTGAGAAATTTTGAAAAGTTTGAAGATTTTTGAGTTTTTTTGGGCAATTTTGGAAAAACACGGGAAATTCTACCCTATGCGCAGCACCTTGGCGATGCACTTTTTCTTGGGGCATCTAATGAGAAAAATGAAGACATAATTGGGTTCATAATGATGAGGGCATACCCCCTATACGTTTTCTAAAAATTTGGAGCAAAACTAGTCAGGCAGAACAGCCAAAACTCCCAAACAATCATGTTCCTGCCTCTTTTTCGCGATGGCGCTGCACTTAGAGGTAGCCTTCGAATAATGCCATTTTTAGGGGTAAAATAAAATTCAAATCAGAAAAGAATTGATATATAGAAAGTAGACAGGACAGTCTTTCCAATGAGCTATCATGACCTCAATTTGGACATCAGGAAGTCAGTCAAAAATGACTTGAAAGAAGACCAATGTTTTCCTACTTCGCATTGCGCATAGGACAAATTTTGTCTGTTTTCTCAGTTTCATCAGTTTTCACAAATTAAAATTTTACTCATGTAAATTTGAATTTTTACTGATGTAATAAGTGTTTGGTGATGTAATTATGGTTTACATAAGGTAGATACATTAGGTAAATGGCCTCAATGACATGTAGTGAATTATTTTGCTCAACATTTGGGATGAATCACTTTGGCCACCCTATTCTCTAGTTGTCAGTTAAGTCTTTCTTTGAACATCTCCTCCTCTCATGGATTCAACCCCTTGAATCTAGGATGAGTTCTTTTTAGTTATATATCATGTATTTTCTCAGTCATTAGTAGGGGTTGGACTCAGTTGGATGTTTTTCCTTTGAAGAGAAATACTTTGTATCAGTTCTGAGTAGGAATATTAGTCAAATTTGCAGCTATTTTTATGGGATCGCTATGGTACGGTGTTTAGTTTTGTTTCTCATTTTTTTTTCATTTGTTGAAATGTATTTTTAAGTTTCTTCATCATTCCATAACTTCTAAGTGAATGTATGTAAGTTTGATGAATAGAATCCATAATTTTTGTGCTATGTTTTGGGTAGACATTCACAATCTGTTAAATTTCTCCAGTTTATAAAGAACCTATGGTTGCACCATTATCTTTCTAGCTCCTCACCTATCTTGATAATCTCACCCATTGAAATCCTAAAGTTCTAAATCACTCTGCCCACCTTGCCCCATAGAACACCCTGCAAATTTTGACCTAGTTTCCCTTGCCCTGACTATTTTACTCCTTCTGATCTAGCAAAACCCTATACAATCAAAATCAATACCCTGAGCTACTATACCTAGCTTAATATCTTCTTTACTTAACCATATTGGCTGTGATCCTTATGGAGAGATCCATCTCCTTGCCTAACAAGGCTAGCTACTTGGCTAAGCATGGTTTGTGGTTACCTCAGAATTGCCTTCTTCAACCTGAGGTTCAATCCGATTGATAACATACTGGCAACCATACAGGGGAAGTGAAAGATAATATATTCCCTTGGAAATAACGACAAATTTTAGATCTATTTTCTGATGGTGGACAACAATTAGATGCATATGAAGGTTGAAATCTTCACCTGGTCACTGTTGGGTAGAATTGTGAATTACAGATAAAACACACTTCCCTAGATAGGTGACACTCTAGAACAACAGATTAAAGACTATACAACTACCTTTCCTAACTCAGAGCAGACACAGAGAAAGGATTAGAGGCTTACTTGTAATCCAAGCGCTTCTAAATGGCTCCTTCTGTCGCTTCCGTTGTAGCTTCAAATTCAAGTGGTTTGTGCGAAAAGATTCCTGCAAGAAAGAACACTAAAAAAAAGGAAGATAGAAATAATGTAGATGTTTATTCAAGTTAGTTAGCTAAATCAGTAAAGCATAAACCATATACATCAACTAAGATCTTACAATATGGAAAATCAAATCTAATACATATGCATATAGGGAAAATTAAGTTGTATCCTTTATTGATGATAGAAGGAGGGGTTACAACCTAGTGAATAATTTGAAGTGACCCTTCCAACAACATCCCTAGCCCCATCATAGTATAAATCTCTCCAGCATCTCTTACGCAAATCTAAATCTCAATTGAAAATCCACCAGCATTTCTCTACTCAAATTCTTCCTTACCAAGCACTCATATATGTGCTTAATTTATAGAGGAGCTGAAGGATGTTTTGCAATAAATTACTTTCCAATAATATGAAAGACATGTCCTCAATATTCTAGATGTCAAATGGACACTTGGATTCAAAGCTTGACACATGTGAACACTTCTAGAAGGCATTGGCCAAGTGGAGATTCCGAAACAGTGCGAATTTCGCTCCCAATGTAACCAATGCACCCATATATGTAGGGAAGTGCTTTGCAGAGCAACCATGCATGTGGCTACCTGCATATGTAACGCACTTTGTCCCCTTAGAGGCAACGTTGGTGATCTCTCATATGCTATATAATAAACTTCAAACATTGGAAACCGTTGGTTGATGAAAATCATGCTTGATTTGTCTTGTTCTTGCCTTAGGGCATGTAGCAACTTGAAATGATAGGGGATGATAGACCCTTAGTCATTGGTCCTGTAGATGATGCCGAGTTAACTAGGTCATTGGGAATGATGCCCAAATTGACCTATAACAATTGCCCCCTAAAGCATGAGGTCATAATAATAACAACATTTGACTGAGATGCTTTACACTGTGATGGCCTACAGATGAAGAGGAGTGGTCACCTGCATAAATCTTACAATACATTACATCATGATATATCCTCTTTGATCACAATTTATAAGGGTAGGCATTCCCACGTTTAGCACATAAACAATCTAATAACTTGTACAAAATTCAGAAAGTCGTCGACATTGGAATTTTTCCCAATGCAGACATGCCTACAGATATAGGCCCATGTTCGGATGACAATATGTATGTAAGGTCACTATATAGATGATGTGTACAACAATCTTGAAATCACAGCCCGGATGGCTGAAACTAGATCCGGGGTCTTCTTATCTCGTTCACTCAATCATTCGGGTACAAGTCTAGCCATGTGAATATATGATTTGTCGTCGAACATGGAAAGAAATCATTTGATTTCGAGCCAATGATGTGATCTGTCAACAAACGCGAGAGAACCACCATTAATGAAAATGGCCCTCAAGGTACTGTAGTACATTTCGTAAGGTGTGAATAGATGAATTGATGTCGAACGCCAAAGAAAATCTTTCGGTCAAAGGTCTAGAAGCGTGGATCTTGTCGATGTTGTAACAAGCCTCATGGTACTAGAATCTGATGTTTCTAAGTGAACTTCCTGGATATTGATTTGTCGTCGACAGGAAGTCACCTTATTGCGAAATGGGATTTAGTGATTTCGGAGACAAATGTATGACTTGATATAGCAATTTTTAGGGATGACGGTCATGAGAATGAAGGTTTACAAGTATTGTAGAAGGATGAGTTTATTCACTGGATGACTTCTCTTGAGCATATCAGTGACACTGTGATGAGTTGGCAGCATTGACCCAAAACCGAAGTGAAGGTATGATGAACCATAGGTATGAATGAACCATTAAGATGATTACCCAACCCAAACAGTCACGAACATGGAGTGAAGGAAGCGTCATGTTCAAGAGCGACTTGCTACCGTAAAGAAATTTTTCTTAGTTTCCCCAAATTTTCCCCAGTCATTTGTTCACCAGTACCTCTTTATTTTTTAACAAGCTTGAGGAGGGCAACATTTTCTTGATCTATAATTCAACCCTTCGGGTGAATAAAGTATCGCTATTTAATAATTTAACGAGTCTAGCAATGAATGAAACTCGATTCTTTCCATGATCGACAAGCCTGTCACTATTTTATGTTTTAATGAGATTAACAACTGTGATAGCTCGATCCTTTTTCATATTTAGAGAGTTTGAAAAAGAGGACGAAAGAAAACTCTATAAGTACTTTTTCATAAATTTGTCACTCAGACCCAAAAAAGTGTAAAATAATATCTGAGAGAACCTCTTTGGTCATGTTTAACCAAGGTATTCCTTTTTCGTAAATAATCTATCTCAATTTGGAAAAGGGTTAAACTTATACTGAGTAGATATCAATTAATTTACTTTTACGAGCTTGAAAATACAAGTGCTCGGAAATCTTTTCACATTATCAGAGTCTAAAAAGAGCTGAAAGAAGATTCCAGGGGTTCCTTTTTCGCTGTTATCGAAGCTATAAAAGGAGATAAAAGTGCGCTTCAAATCATTTTTCATTTTTAACAAAGCTCGAAAAATAAGGAGAAAAAGTATGCTTTATGGTCAAGTCATTCTTTGAAATAATTCTGCATGACTAATATGTTCATTAGTTGTATTTCCTTTTCATAACAACATCAAATGGATTAAAAATACCTATTTTATGATAAAAAAAAATAAAACTATACTCATAGCAATAAATTTAACTTGCAAATAATTAAATGACTACTTAAAATTAGTTTCAGTATTCATTTTTACCATTCCATAGTTGACATTGGTATTTTGGAGCTCTGAACCTGATTTTTCCCCCAAACTTCAATTGTTGATTGCGATCATTTCTGTGGATGGATTTCATCGTTGTTCGATCCAAGTTAGTTATATGAACCTCCTCTTTCCTTTAGTATTCATTTCATCTCCAATTTTTGCGAATTTTTAGGGTTTTAAGGCCTCTAAGGTTTCTACTCAAAATGAGGGAAATGCACACCTGAATGTCAAAGCCGGCGTTGAATAGCAGGTACAGTGAAGGGTACTTACATGTGCAATGCACTATCTCTTCTTAGGGAGTGTGTTGGGCACAGTATAAGTTTTTGATTTTCTCATAATGCCCAAAATTTGCCTAGTTTTTTGCAATAAATGGAATCTAATGGATCTTGTGCTTGTATTTCAAGTTTCCATTAGATTATAATGATGATTACATGGAGGGAAAGAGAACATGAAGAACAATATATGATTTCATTGAATGATCCAGGTATCGTAAGAGCCCTAAGAGATTGTGGACTACTTAAGTACTTCAGATTGTCTGGGATGAGGCAACAAATAGAACTCTTGGAGTTCTTAGTTCAAGCATGGGATCTGGCGATAGAGGCATTCCATATTAAGAACCAAGTGGTTCCCATAACAGTTGAGGATGTGTATTTTCTCACAGGTTTTCCAAGGAGAGGTTTTCCCATTTCACTCTTAGGGTCTACCGTTGGAGGAGAGACAGTGAGGGATTATATTCTGCAGTATTTCTATACAGGGGAGGAACCTAGCAAATATGGAAAACTAAACATCTGAGATGTCAGAGATTTTCCTTTGAGAACTATCCTTTTCACGATCACTAAACTTGTTGGCACCGTTACACTACCCGTAGCAAATAGATCGTATATGCAGTATGTGCTAGAGTGTATGGAGCCAACAATCTTCAACTGGTCTGAAGCTGTTCTATCTGAGATAAAGGAACAATTGAATAAAGAAAAGGGAGGAAGGAAGAATAATTTCAGTTATGGTTCTATCCTTATATCCTTTGCCATGGAACCCATTCCACTGATGTAGCCACAACATTTGACACTGGATATAGCTAGTCCTAGAGATCCTCGAATGTAGAGATGGGTAGAACTCATGGGTCGGCATGCAGGCTAATCGATTGTTGTGTTCTCTACTGCATTATTCGTTTAGTTCCGACGACAGATTATTTCCATCGATGAGTATGCATACGCAAGTGTCGATTTTCAAGGAGATCCAGATTTAACATTACCAGAAGGTTGTCAGTGGGGTGCAATAGGTAAGAATGTTTTGACCATGTTTTCTTATTTTCCTAAGGTTTATAAAATGTTATTGTATTTTTTATTTCTTTACAAGACTAAACTAAATGTTTGATGTAATGAAGATGATGGTCGTGTTCAACCAGTAGTGGAATCAGAGCGCGAAGCAGATGTGCCAATAGAGAGGGTTGTCGAGAGAGCAGTCCTTCAAGATCTTGATATGGTTGAGAATCTAACTGAGCTTCAGTAGCACATAGAAGGTTTGACCTTCGATATTCTAGATTTCCTTATTGATGAGCTTCCTATGCGACTGCAGTGACACACTATTGAGGTTCCTAACTGTTGGATGCGGTTACTTCGTAGGATAGCGAGATTTATAGCATGTTACCATGAGCACCACTAGTTTACTTGTGACATTTTGCATACATTTTGAGGTCAGATGACCAATGTGTCCTGGGCACAATTTTTGTAAAAAACTACAACTATTTATCTATATGATTTCAGAGTTTTTCCTATGTTTATTGTGCAATCCTATTCAATGATGTGAATGTTTTCTTTACATATGTTGCAAATTTATGTCTAAAACTTGATTAGCTAATGAATCAGTCAATGTGTTCAAATTTCTGGAAATGTGTTGATATTGAATAAAATCAAAATGTCTTTCCAAAAGTCGAACTCTTAGGAAAAATCTAAGAAGTGTTGGATTTATAACAGTATAAACACTAGTAAGTTGTAATACCACAAGTTGTGAGTCTAACCTTATGATTATGCAGTTAATAAAAAATGAAATGGCATCAGAGAGAAGTTTGATCAACGTGCTATACTCAGTGATATTTTTCGTCGATCTACCAATGAAAATCCCTTGAAAAGTCACTAACTCACTGTCGGAGCAAAAATGGCCCATGCTGCAGAGGATAGATTCTGCGCACTACGACTAGCACCATCAGCATATCCAACAAATGGTTCCGATGATTTAGACATCTACGATGAAATGTAAAGCATATTACTAACATCAAGAAAACTATAAAAACAAATTAAGATAGTGAATGCAAATCAACAACATATATTTACAATATAATACAAAAAATTACTACGCTCATGATTAAGCATAGTAACATTTCAAATACAACCCATTTATAGGCTGCACCAACGAAATTCCATCGTAATCAACTAACTCATAGGCAACCTTAGCAAGAAATCTTTTGAAAATAAAGGGGCCATGCCATAATGGCTCAAATTTCCATGTACCTATTACATTAGCTTCTTGATCGTAAAGAAGGACCAAGTCGCCCTCTGAGAAGATGCGAGGCTGGAAATTTTTGTCATATTGTACCTTTATACGTCTCTTATCTACTTCATTATCCAATTGGGCTTCACGACATGTTTCATCAAGATGGATGAGGTTAAGGAGACAAGATTCTTCTTCTAAGGTGTCAGGTAACAAGTTTATTGTGAGTTTTAATGATGATATTTCGCATTGGATTGGTAAGATAGCTTCCGGACCATACACCAATTGAAAAGGAATAAATCTGGTCATGTTTCTCACTGAGGTTCAATACGCCCACAAGGCAGAGTACAGGATCGAATGCTAGTTCCTTTTACGAACTCCTATCATTTGTTGAAGCATTCGTTTAAGAATTTTGTTAATAGATTCAACTTGTCCATTTGATTGTGGATAATAAGGAGTAGAATTATCATGTGACAATCCTAACTTGGCAGTCAATTTAGACATCATGTGGTTGTGAAAATTCTTCCCATGATCTATAACTATAGCCTGTGTGACCCCAAACTATGCAATAACGTGGTTGAAGAAAAAAAATGTAGTTGTTTGTCATGTGTTGTTGAATGTAGGCATCACTTCAGCCCATTTGGTAAAATAGTCAACTGTGACAATAATATAACCATGCCTCCCAGACGAAGGAGGGTTACAGGTCATGAATTCAATACCCCATTTCGTAAATGGTCCAATAGAGATAACAAGATGCATTGGCGCTGGTGGTTTGCGGAAATTACGATAAAAAATATGGCATGCATGACAACTTCTGACTACAAGGATGCAGTCTCGAAAAATACTAGGCCAAAATTAACTTGGATGGAGTATCTTCTGCACGATAGCATATCCAGATAAATTTCCACCACAAGAACTAGCATGACAATAATTTAACACTTTTTTGGCCTCCTCATGAGTGAGGCACCTCCTTAAAATGGTATCGACACCACGAAGATAAAGTGTATCGCCGACAATCAAATAATATTTGGCTTGGTATCGAATACGTCGTTGTTCAGAGCGAGAGGTATTAGGTCGAAAATTTTGGGTTTGGAGATAAATGATGAAATCCCCATACCAAGGATCAGATGATCTGATCAGAAATAGAGACTCGTCAGGAATTAATGGTTCCGATGTAGTTATAGTACTATCAGAGGGAAGGTCACAGAGAAGCTAAGCCAAAACTAAAGACTTCTTTGATTTGGATTTGATAAATTCCAAATCAAATTCCTACAAAATGACAATCCATTTTGAATACTCCCCCCCCTAGAAATTGACATGATAATATATAAGTCATGGGGTTGCAATCTAAAACTATTGTTGTTTTTTTGGAGCAGGATATAATGGTGAAATATTTGGACATCTTGAACAGCTGCCAAGGCAAGATTTTCTACGTATGAGTACTTAAATTCCGTATCATTGAGATTACGACTCAAATAATAGATCAAATGTTCAATTTCATCTTCTACTTGGCCCAATACCATAGCAATGGTCGTTTCAGCCACGAAGATATATAGGAAATAATCATTTTGATAATTAGGAGGATATTAATGACACTCAGATAAGAGTGTCCTTGACAACATGAAAAGAAGCTTGTGAAACTTGGTCCCAATGGAAGGGAACCCCCTTTTTCAAGAGTCAAGTAAATACTTTAGCCATTTTGGCATAATTTGGAATTAACCTCCTTAGGAAGTTTTCTTTCCTTAAAGTTTTTGTATCTGAAGTAAGTTTGATGGCGTAAGAAAAATCAAGAATGGCCTAAAACTTCAATGGGTCGATTCAAACTCCTTCTTCTGAAACTATGAATCCAAGAAAATGACCAAAACCAACAAAAAACACACATTTATGTGGATTGAGGCGTATTTTGTAGTGTCAGAAGCATAAGAAAATGGCTCTCAAATGCATTAGGTGATCAGTTCGATTTCATGAATGTGCTGCTAAATCATCTAGATATTGTTGAACAATGTGCTTGATGTCATTGAAATCATAATCCATTGCTCTCTAGAAAGCTTCCCCGGCATTCTTTAAACCAATCAGAAGTTTCCTATAACTGAATGTGCCCTAGGGACAGATGAATGTTGTCTTATGTTGATCATATGGGCAGATATTTATTTGATTGTAGCTGGAAAATCCATCCATGAACAAAAATATTTCACATCCAGCACAATCGTCAATAATTTGGTCGATAAAGGGAGTAGGATAGTTGTCTTTTGGACAAGCATGATTAACATCCCGATCATCGATGCACACTCTAATGGTTCCTTGTTTTTTCATAACAGGAACGATATTTGAAACCCACTTAGTTAGCGATATTGGAATAATATTAGAAACCCAACAGGGTAAATGAAACCAGCACGCAAAAAATTTTCAACTTCTTCTTTGATGGCAGCAGCTTTCTTCGGATGAATGGGACGAAGTCATTGATGCACAGGTTTGACATCAGGATACATATTAATAGTTTGTTCAACTATACTAGTATCTATGCCTGGCATTTCCTCATAATAACAAGCAAATACATCAAAAAATTCATGAAAGAGAGAGCGATATGATTCAAGTTCTAATGGAGAACAAGATATATCGACATGAATATTCTCTATAATGCCAGTGTAATGTTCCAAATTTTTATGGAACATTAATTTTTGATAGGAGATGAATAAAATTGGTAGGGGGGCCATTATTTGCATGAATTGAGAATAAAAATCCTCTAATTATGAAAGAGGATCATATTTGGAGCTGGATTTCACACCTCCATGTGTGAAAGGAGGTTTTTGCATACATGCTTAGCCAAGGTTGAACAAGTAAAACTGTGTTGGCATGAGTTGGAAAGCACTAATTGGGACAACGTAGGAGGGAAGCTTCTAGAGGAAGGAAACCTTAATTTGAAGTAGGGCCCATGGAGGGAAGGCTCACTTGTTTAAAAGAGGAGAAAGGCAGCCATTTAGATTATCTTTGATCATTTTTACATTTGAGTCTTGGAGACTTGTTGCTGCCTCTTGATATTCAGCAAAGTTGCAGTGCCTTCGGGCATGACGCAATCCTATTTAGGAATTCCTCTCCTTCTTGAGTAGCCCATGAAGGATTGCAATCCATTCCCCATATTGAGGCATTCAAGCCATAGCTTCAGCCATCTACATCAGCGTATTTTCTGCAGCAGATATTGTGCAGTGTTGCTGGGGAGGTTTCCACACACCATCCGGATAGTTTTTCAGTGGAAAGAGGTTCCATCCATTGGGAGATCAGAAAAGGAGGTTCCTGAGCATATCCCACCATATTTTGCATTAGGCCAACCACATTCCATCATTTGCACCACAATCCCTCTCTTAGACAAAGTTTTTCTGGGTGAATATTTGTTGTGAGGGATTAGCAGATTTTGGATGGGAAGTCTTGGGTGAAAGGATCAACCTTTCACTTCAGATTTTCATTGGAGAAGGGCTCTTCATCTACAACAACTATTTCAGCTTTCTCCATCCATTTCCAGCTCTTGGGTTGCAACAACTACTGCAACTCTGGCATTTTCTATATTCAGCATTTCGGCATAGATTTCAGCCAATCCTCTTACAGGATTGTTGTATTGTATTTTCAGGGGTTGAGAGCTTCCTCCCGCCCCCTTATTTGAGCCTATCATTTTCATATCATTGTATTTCATATTATATGTAGTAGTCTCTCATGTAACTGAGCAGTCATGGCCTAGGGCTTTCTATATACAACAATATTTCTCATATGTGCATGTACAATTATCTTCAGGCTTGTTGTGCCTTACTTGAGTGATCATTTACTCAAGGAGTTGTATATTTTATTGCTGCTATGATATAGTATGATGGCCATTGATTTCTCCAAAATTTCATGTGTATATGATTCACTTCTATCTATCATTTGATGTATTTGTTATTGCTGTAGCTGCAATGTTGGGGTTATCTTAAGAGATTCCAATCTTGTTGTGCTTCCCTCTTCGGGATATTGTCCCTGGAAAATCACTCTATAGACAGAGTCTTCTAGTGGGCTACGTAGCCCCTGGAGCTCATCCTTTGTTCAAAGGTGACAAATCCAGTAAATTCCCCTGCAGTCTATCTCTGGAATAGATTTTCTTTTTCGTTTGACAATGTTTCTGAAAAAGTAACATTACAGTGGTATCAAAGCATCGAACTGGCACAGCCTGTGAGTTTGATTTCAGAGGAGAATGATGAAGAAGATGAGCCTAGACTCATCTATTTTTGAATAAAGAAGAGCCTCCATGAGGAGGAGGAGAAGAAAAAGGGAGAAGAGGAAGGTCCATGAACTTCATATTCTCTTAAAGACCAGCATGGGAGATGCTTGGATTTCCATATCTTAAGCAAGTACCTGGGTGAATATAAACCCCATTCTGTAGCATTCAGGGGAGCTACATCGTTCTCACAGTCTATTCAGTAAATGGAAAAGAGAAGGCCCCGTGGAAAAGGAGAAATCAGAGGCAATAGGCTTCTATTGTCTACATTTGATGGGGTTGCTTCAGCTAGAGCTTGGGAGAAGAAGTTGGAGGCATTTTATTTGTTGCATCCAATGGAAGAGAAAGAAGAAGTGGAGATGGTAGCACTACACATGGAAGAGGAAACCTCTGTTTGGTGGTTCAAACCCTTGGTCCATTCAAGGGTGAGTTATTTTGCAGTATTTTCTCAAAGGTTGATCCAAACCTTTGATGGAGAATGAACAAAGGAAGATAAGCTCACACCACCATGGGAGGAGGATTGCACCAACGCTGCTACAGCTTTGGAGGAGAAGCATTATACATCTATGAATGAGGTAGCCATTGCATTAGAAGAAGAAGCCATTGCATCTACACAATAAGGTCCCAAGATCCACCAAGGTATGAGTAAAGTTCCACTTTCTATTTCGGAAAATAATCTTAAGGATGGTGGAATTTCATATGAAGAGGTCCAAGGATCAAACCACATGCCCACTTTAGGGCCTCATGTTTGCACTACGCTATGAAAAGGGTTAAAGGAGGACAAGAACCCTCATCCTCATACATCTTTGATGATTTTCATTCAGCCTTCAAGGTGGGAGTGTAAACTTTTGGAGGATGAAGTAAACCATGACACCTCCAGGGAGAATCATGAAGCAAATTGTAAAACTAGAGGAAGAGACAGTTGCTACATCATTGGAGGAATCAGAAGCACTGTTGAACATGGGTGGAAAGGAAACATCACCTCCATCACATTTGGATCCTCATAGATCCAACATAGTCATGGGACAGAGGCCTTTCTTAAGGGGTCTCCAAGGAGCTGCATCTAAAACTCTCATGAAA
Source organism: Pinus albicaulis (assembly GCA_034641835.2). NCBI lineage: Eukaryota > Viridiplantae > Streptophyta > Pinopsida > Pinales > Pinaceae > Pinus > Pinus albicaulis. Next base: position 1,164,853,222 of record CM076580.1, read on the forward strand.
TGCAAAGAGCAAGAATTGATTTGGGAGGGTGGTAACCCTCATGGGAGGAGTACCAAAAGAATGGAAAAGTGATGGCAAGATACTTGCATAATTGAGTAGCATAGAGTATGGATGCATGATGTTGATATGACACTCATATCATCCATTGTGTCTTCATCACATGAGTTTTATGATGGAAGTATGGGAGGGCAGCAAAATACTTTGTTGCTTTGCTTGGGAGAGCAAGGGAAAAATTTCTCTCATACTTTGCATAATGTTGTAGGAGGAGGAAATGGCATTCTCTCCTTGGGTTTCGATGATAGAGAGCTACTTCCACCTTGGGAGGGGCTTCTTATTTATTTCAGCATTATGAAATATATCTTTGACGAAGAGAATGTCAAAGAATGGAGCTTGGTATTGATGAGAGCTTATGGGTATAGGCCAACAACGTTGTCTCTTTGGAGCAGTGACCTATTGATGAAGTGTGCCCAACGGAAGTGTGGTGGATCCATAACCCACAGGTCCCAGGATCATTTCATATTTGTTGCACTTGATGGAAAAACAGGAGGTGAGATGGATGAGGTAGTAGATGGAGTCATATACTACTATGCTACATTCTTCTTGACTTGGATTCCCAAGCATGAGAAGAAGGATCTTCTTGCAGCACCTAGTTCATTTCTCTTCATGGGATCATGCCAAAAAACCATGGCGGGTTCATTCATGGATCCATACATCATATTATTCCTGGTATATGGTAAGAAACATTTTTTTACATTGGCTGATTTGTATACTCTTACCATTATTTTGTAGTGCATGGCTCTACAAGAGGGCAAGCTTTTCAGATTGCTCCATGGATCAAAATTGGACCAATTTGTATGATGGAGATAGCCATACTTTATATGGCCTTGGGCAAGTGTTTTATTTCATGTATGATCAGTTGATACCCTTAGCTATTTTCTATTCATTAGTATCTATCATGACATACATATCTATTCATGTAACACAAAACAACTTGCCATGTGATTTTCTAAAGCAAAAGTTTGGAAAACTGCGCTGTCACTTCTGGGAAAATTGCTGGTACATTATTGCAACACATGAAACCTTAAAAATTTTCCTCATTGTATTTCTGATCATGAATTCCTTTCTGATATGGATCATATTTTTATAAGAAGCATGATTATGAGAAAGGGACATGAGTTGGATGTGTCTTTGAGTGAGAAAAACTCTCACATTTTCTGAAGTGCATGTTATAAAGGGAACATGAGAGGAGGCATGGTTACAGCCACATATTTTCTTAGTTGTGGGGGTAAGCCATGGGCTTGGTAATGTTATCCATCTATTTTATGTATATGGGTAGGTGTTTGACCTTATGTTTCTGATTCACTCATCTATATACTATTCAGTGGTAGATGTGATATTTTTTGTTGTGCAATACTTGCCATGTTATTTTCTGTAGCTGCAGTGGATGAGGTTGCATTATAACCCTATGAGGCATTGTTTTCACCTTTCTGCACATGGTATAACCCACAAAAAACATGTCATGGGGGAATTCTATGGTTATCTTGTCCTATTCATCATATATGACATGTCTTGGGCCAGCTAGATTATCATTGATGGAGGGGAGATTCTTGGGGGATTACTCTTCATTTTTCCATTTGAGGGAAATAAATTTGTAGCCCAAGATCAACATACACTCCACACTTTTCATAAGTGGGGGAGAGGACAAAATGGAGCAAGTTATAATGCTTTCCATGATCATATTTCAGCCCACCTTCATTTCTGGAGCTCAAGGTGGAGGGATATTTTCCATGAGTTTTCCTGTTGGGAGGCAGCTTATTTTTTTGATTGATGGCTTGGGGATGAGAGATTCATATGAGGATGATAAGTCCCATTATATATCAGATATCATGCCTCAAGGAGGCCCTTAGATAGCTCTTGTTCCTTCATGGATCTTTGTTTCTACATGATAGCCATTTTGGGAATGTTCACCCCAGGGCTAGATTGCATATGTTGGAGGGACAGTTTGGAAACTTGATTGCTGATATGGCATCCTTTTCTTGAGGAGACCATCACATAACAATGCTACAGGAGGAAGGGTAGAAAGAAACTTAGTTCATCCTTGAAATTTCTTGAGGGCAAGCAATATTTTGATAGGGGAGGACTGTAATGTTCCAAATTTTTATGGAACATTAATTTTTGATAGGATATGAATAAAATGGGTAGGGGACCCATTATTTGCATGAATTGAGAACAAAAATCCACTAAGTAGGAAAGAGGATCATATTTGGAGCTGGATTTCACACCTACATGTGTGAAAGGAGGTTTTTGCATACATGCTTGGCCAAGGTTGACCAAGTCAAACTGCGTTGGCATGAGTTGGAAAGCACTAAGTGGGACAACGTAGTAGGGAATCTTCTAGAGGAAGGAAACCATAATTTTAAGTAGGGCCCTTGGAGATAAGGCTCACTTATTTAAAATAGGAGCAAGGCAGCCATTGAGATTATCTTTGATCATTTTTACATTTGAGTCTTTGAGACTTGTTGCTGCTTCTTGCTGTTCAGCAAAGCTGTAGTGCCTTTGGGCACGAGGGAGTCCTGTTTAGGAATTCCTCTCCTTCTTGAGTAGCTCATGAAGGATTTGAAATCCATTCCCCATATTTAGGCATTCAAGCCATAGCTTCAACCATCTACATCAACGCAGTTTCTATAGCAGATATTGTGCAGTGTTGTTGGGTGTTGCTGGGGAGGTTTCTACACACCATCTGGAGCTATTTTTTCAGTGGAAAGAGGTTCCATAAATTGGGAGATCAGAAAAGGAGGTTCTTGAATATATCCCACCATATTTTTCATCCAACCACATTCCATCATTGGTATCACAGTCCCTCTCTTAGACAACGTTTTTCTGGGTGAATATTTGCTGTGAGGGATTAGCAGATTTTGGAGGGGAAGTCTTGGGTGAAAGGATCGGCCTTTCACTTCAGATTTTCATTGGAGAAGGGATCTTCATATACAAAAAATATTTCAGCCTTCTCCATCCATTTCCAGCTCTTGGGTTGCAGCAACTACTACAACTCTGGTATTTTGTATATTCATCATTTCGGCATAGATTTCAGTCAATCCTCTTAAAGGATTGTTGTATTGTATTTTCAGGGGTTGAGAGCTTTCTCCCCCCGCCCCCCCCCCCCCCCCCCACCCTCCCCGCATTATTTGAGCATATCAATGTCATATAATTGTATTTCCATTATTTATGTAGAAGTCTCCCATGTAACTATGCAGTCATGGCCTAGGGCTTTCTATATACAACAATATTTCTCATATGTGCATGTACAGTTTTATTGAGGCTTGTTGTGCCTTGCTTGAGTGATCATTTCCTCAAGGAGTTGTATATTTTATTTCTGCTATGATATAATATGATGGCCATTGAGTTCTCTAGCATTTCATGTGTATATGATTCACTGCTATCTATCATTTGATGTATTTTTTATTGATGTAGCTGTAATGTTGGGGTTATTTTAAGAGATTCCCAATCTTGTTGTGCTTCCCTCTTGGGGATATTGTCCCTTGAAAATCACTCTACAGACAGAGTCTTCTAGTGGGCTAGGTAGCCTCTGGAGCTCATCCTTTGTTCAAAGGTGACAAATCCAGTAAATTCCCCTGCAGTCTATCTCTCGAATGGATTTTCTTTGTTGATTGACAATGTTTCTGAAAAAGGAACATTACAGCCAGGTTTGGCGATAGAAATGGTTTCTTCAATATCTGACAGATTTCTCTCAGAATCGATTGCATTAATGGGAAAAGAATTAGAAAATAAATTTTTGATGGATGGGTGATATAGTTCACTAAGATTATTTTCTTCATAATCAAGAAGATGGGAATGATGATGATAATCTTCCCATGGTTCTCCCTCTGACTTCATGGCTTCCAAAATATTCTCATTTGTCAAGAACATTGAGGAAAATGGATCATATGGAGTACCAAAATCTAAGGAATGATCAACTCAAACACTCAGTGACGCTGATTTCGGATTTGCCACCCAAGCCAAATATATTGATTGTTATGCTAGCTCAATAGGACTGGGTGGTAAAAGTTCATCCAACGTAGAAATTTAAAAATCACCTGTACTCATCCTTAAGCCAGATAGAGTTGAAGAGATCATGTAGCAAGTCTCTATACTTGAAATTTCTACAGACATCGAGGGCGGCAGTAATGCAAAGGTTACCATAAGAGTGGAATCCTTTAAGAGTCCTACACCAATGTTCTGCAGCTCTAGTTGGGGTATGTGAACGAACGAAACGCAGTGAAGCAGAGCCAAAGAAGGATAGTTGATTAATGACTGTGATTGTACCTTTATGTGGAAAGGAAATCATTCTAAAATATGTAGAAACACTGGCAGTCATTGCATATACCCATGGCCTTCCAAGTAAAATTTTATAGTCAAGGGGTCTGTCAACAACCTCAACATCAATATTCACTATTTTTCCCCCTAGTTCAACATGTAGGTTATTAATAATACCATAAGGTTTATATGTACATCCATTAAATGCCTTCAATGTCGTTGATGATTGTGATAAGCGCGTCGAGCCAAGTGACTTCCAATAGTTTAGAGACATAATGCATGTAGATTCTCCCTCATCAATAATAGTGTGATGAAAAAGGTTATTGAGAACATTTACCTGTATGGAGAATTCCAATTCTGCTGGTAGTTGCGGCACATAGCCCATATGATTAAAGATGACAATATTAGAATCAGTCAGATCAATTCCACCAATAGCCGACAATAAAGCCTATTTTGGGGAGGGAAAATTTTGTCATATCTCAAGAGTAGACATAGCTGAAGGGGATTGAGCCAAATATTCAAATATATTATAATTTTATGCAGCTCTTGCTTGATAATTTTATGTTGATTTATGAATTAATCCCTTTGGTGGATTGATTGTCAATTTAGGAATAGCAGTAGGTGGTACTGATTCTGTAGATGGATTCATTGTCAAGGTAGTAGGCTGATTAATGTCCTGACTACCATAATATTTATTTTTCTTCGACACAAAAATATATGTTGAAGGCTTTGTGACAGATAACATTAACACTTGGGAACTAGGAGCTAGATCTGTAGCAACCATGTTTGTGTCTGGATTTGGAAATGGGTCTGTCAACATAGCTGACGCATGGGAAGTCTTGATGATTTTTGAGACTTCAGCGGGGTGAGGACAATCCCTAAAAAAGTGTTCCTAATTACATATTATGCATGGATAACAAGGTTTCTGAGGTCCAGACAGTTGACCATATGATCTTACATGCGGGTTAGAAATTTTCTTTTCCTTTGATTTCCCCTTTTTCTTACTTCCTGGTTGCTTGTCACATTTGCCTTCGTTAAATGACACAACATTAATTTCAAAAGTAGGAGCAGGATTATATGGAGTATGGTGGTGTGTTATTGCAGTGCCTATCAAGTCATCTCTGGCATGAGAGTCCTTTAATTGAGGAGGAACATTGAAATTAGATCTTGGAGCATTATGAATTTTTTCATAGAGCTTGCCAGACTGAGTATAAACCAAGTCTAAATATTGGGCATGAGCGATAACTTGCTCTTCTATGATGACACCACCCTTAGCCACATCCTTAGTTATAGATGGTAACAGGGACTTAATGAACCATTCAACAAGGAGCTGGTCCATATCAATGGTCTTAACCATTCGACGACAACGGCGCCACTCATAAATATGATAAAAAATGTGAGTTGCATTAGTTTTTTGAAATTATTCAAGAGTTCCGTTCTAGTTTCATATCTAATGGGTAACTTGAAATGAGTCAAAAATATAGTAGCTAGGGCTGTGAAGTTGTCAAAACAAGCTCTAGGTAATTCAATGTACCATTTGGCAGTCAGACATGTGAGCGTATGATGGAAAAGACGTAGTCGAACAAAATCATCATTCAGAGAGTTTGATGAACACCATAAATGATAAGTCATAACATGAGTCGACGGATCTTCTCCAGGGTTTCCATTGAACTTAGGAATATCTGAGGGTAATTTATGAGGTATCATCGGCCACCAAGGAGCATAGTTGATTGGATCATTGGTTAACCGATTTAAATCTGGTAAATCTAAAGTTGTAACAAAGGGCAACTGTCTATTAAGGTCAGGTTGAGCATAGCCAGGGAAAGATGGAATTGCTTGAGCACCAAGCCTTTGAGCACCAACATAAGGAATCTGCTGCTGGTAACCCAGATAGGGGTTGTTTTTCATAGCAAATGCTTGAGGATTTTGTTGACAAAAACCTGGATATGATACTTGTTGAAAAGTTTGAGGCATTTGCGCCTGAGGTTGCCAAGCGGTTTGTCCACCAATTTTATAACCCAAATTAGGATAACTTGGATTCGTTTGATATGTATAACAAGGTTACGGTTGTGACATCCCATAAAATGGTAGACTAGCTTGTCAATAAATGATTCCTGATACAGGTTGTTGTAAATTAATCAAAGGATTTGGATTCTGTGGACCCAACATTTGATGGTATTGTGTTGAAGGACCCACTTGATAAGTTTGATGTACAACATTTTTTTTCTGTAATAAGGGTAAATATGTATTAACAAGTGGTAATGAAGTGGGTATAATAGGTTGAACTGGTTGATACGAGTGTACAACCATTTGTGGTTGGAAAGGCAGAGTGGGCTGCCATTGAAAAACATTCGTTTCAACATTAGATTGACCAAAAAGTGACGGATTACTATCATATTGGGTGGCCAAAGGTTTCCCACCAACATGAGGAGGACAATAGGATGGAAAATATTTCTCTCCAAATGCTGGGAATCCAGTTGATATGGTACTTAAAGGAATAGACCCAGAAGGACTGGCTTGATATTTCCCTGGTGATGTATATAATGAATCAAATCGTTCAGTACTTAGGATAGGATTACTAGTTAAAATATTGGATGATGACATTGGTAAAGTCCATGGATTTGAAGATGCACTAGAGAAAATTCTAGATAATGATTTGTAACCTGATGGGACCATAGGGCCACCATGAGAATATGACTCTCATGAAGTTCTGAACATCGATGGGGTAGCGAAGGTAGGAGCTGACGTTATTGGAATAGTTGGCCCAACCGATGATGTTTATTTAGTCATGCTTGCTTGAACAAAGGTATACCCTTTTGAATTGATGGGAATTTGAAAAGGAACGGGATCAACAAAAGAAGAGGGTGTCGATTGAGAAAAAGACTCATATAGGTAAAGGCCCTCCCAAAAATGGGTTGGAGTTAAAGATGTATCGTCTTGTGGGATTTCTTCAATTGCAAGTAAACTAGGTGGAAGTATTTCACCGTCAGGCCCAAAGTATATTCCAGGTGGTTGACTATGTGATATGGGAGATTCAATAACGACAAAATTTTGTGGGATGACCAAGGTAGGAACAACTTCCAGTTTTTTGACTTCAGGATTCAGATGTTTTGGCAAAGAAGAGACATGATCTGGATCAATTTGTGGTTGAACAATGTCGGGTCTAGAATGTATGGTCTCACTGATTGGATGGATCGTGACCATGGGTTGCTATGAATACTTTGTTTTGACAACAATAGATGAACCGGGATGTGTAGAAACAACTTGAGCTAACTCTGGTTTATGGGAAAATGATGTTTCACCATATGCACAAATTGTACTTGATTTGGCAGATTCTGATCGCCTTCGCCTACCATAAGTAACTTCTGGTGGTAAAGGTGGTTTTAAAGCTAATCTACGCGAACAACGGGGGAAAGGGTTTTTTCTTCCACGATTACTGATTTATTTTAACCAAAAACAAATAAACAAAATAAAATGGTAATTATAGGCAAAAGTGTTTACCAAGAAACTATGAACTGCAGAATACCTCCTAGTGAACCAAGAAGTACAGGTAGCCAATCTCCCCAAATGTTGTGCTCAGTGTATCAAAATTGACAAGGAAGACGACTCGGTTCAGTATGGATGGATAGCACCTAAAATTTGTCCTCCTAAATATACCCGAAGGTACATGGAGGCCCAAGTCCGTATCAGCGCTGTCTGATGTGAAACTGCAAAGTGAGATCACCCCTTTATACTTATCGTACTGTAACACCGCTCGATATACTTGAAAGTACATGGACAAGCTATGATATACTTACGTACATGGAGTGAGGTATCACACTTGGAATGTATTGCAAACAAGTTAACGACAACTGCTATGTTTTATGATGTCGGAAAACGTCTCTAGCCTAGACCTTCTAAATGTTATCATTATGGTTCCAATGCTTTGTTATGTAAATTGAGATTAATTTTATGTTGATCTTGCTTAAAAATTTTCCTTTCAAAGGTTCTTCGCGATGATGTATTGGAAAATTTCTGAAATGCAACTAAGAATGAAAAGCAATCTTTCACTTTTAGTTTTTTTGATGAATACCTAGCTACTAGAGGGAAAGAGCAATTAATTTGTGAGCAAACAAATCAAAAAACACAAACTAAATGCAGATTTCCTAATTGTTCCTTTTTGAAAAACACACAAAAATCCTACATGCAAATCCAAGTTTTATTTTTCAGTTCCTTTAATGTTATGAATGCAAAAAAGAAACTAAGTGCACCAAAACCAACAAATCAAATGCTTTTTTCTTTTGAGAAATGAGGAATGCAAACAACAATTTCTCCTATCAAGAAATGAAGAATTTACGACAATTTCCTATTTCTAAAGAAAATGAGCTTAATGCGACAATAAAAACACTTTGAAATAAATCTGTCAATGATAAAGAAAAACGTTTTTAAACAAAAATTGAACAAATTTTCTTTCAAAGGAGGAAGAAATATATAGATTCACTGGTCAATATGATGTTCAAACTTTTCAAAACATAGCAAAAAAAACACTAAATCAATTTGCAAAGAAAAATTCAAGGGAATCTAGATGGTTTCAGGAGTCAATGCAGTCTCTAAGGGGAGACAGTGCTCTACAACATAGGCTTGAAAGGGAGACAGTGCTATGCAAGGCACTATGTCCTATACAAGAGTGCATTGGGCGTAGTGTATAAGGAAAAACACCATTGTTTAACACACTTCTTTTGAAAATTAATACCTGATTTTTTTTTATCTTTGTGAATAAAAACTACTGGGTGGATAAACAAAGCAAATCAAAGGCTAAGTCACCTAGATCTAAGAGAAATTATCCCTAGCGGAGTCACCAATTTGCTGGGTAGAATTGTGAATTACGGATAAACACACTTCCCTAGATAGGTGACAGTATAGAACAATAGATTAAATACTATATCACTACCTTTCCTAACTCAGAGCAGACACATAGAAAGGATTAGAGGCTTAGTTGTAATCCAAGCGCTTCTAAATGGCTCCTTCTGTCGCTTCCATTGTAGTTTCAAATTCAAGCAGTTTGTGCGAAAAGCTTCCTACAAGAAAGAACACTAAAACAGTAGAACATATCAATAATACAGATGTCTATTCAAATTAGTTAGCTAAACCAGTAAATCATAAACCATATACATCAACCAAGATCTTACAATATGGAAAATCAAAGCCAATGCAGATGCATATAGGGAAAAGTAAGTTGTATTCTTTATTGATGATAGAAGGAGAGGTTATAAATTAGTGAATGATTTGAAGTGACCCTTCGAACAGCATTCCTAGACCCATCCAGTAGCTGTTACACAAATCTAACTCTCAATTGAAAATCCACCAACATTTCTCTACACATATTCTTCCTTACCGAGCACTCAGATCTATGTTGGTTGTTTTGAAATCAATGAATTTTCAATAATAGGAAATACATGTTCCCAATCTTGTAGATGTCAAATGGACACTTGGATTCGAAGCTTGACACATGTGAACTCTTCTAGAAGACACTGGCCAAGTGGAGATTCTGGAACAATGAGAATTTCGCTCCCAATGTGACCAACGCACCCATAGATGTCGAGAAGTGCTTTGTAGAGCAGCCTTGCATGGGGCTACCTGCATATGCAACACACTTAGTCCCCTTAGAGGCAGCGTTGGTGAGCTCTCATATGCTATATAATAAAATTCAAACCTTGGAAACCTTTGCTTGATGAAAGTCATGCTTGATTTGTCTTGTTCTTGCCTTAGGGCATGTAGCAACTTTAAATGATAGGGGATGATATACCCTTAGTCATTGGTCCAGGAGATGATGCCCAGTTAACCAAGTCATTGGGAATGATTCCCATATAGACCTACAACAGTGACTACAACTTGATGTAAATACTCCACTGGAGGATCGACCTTTCCAATAGGAAAATGGAAGGATCTTACACAACAGTTATGTATTCAAAGTGGAATTGTATTCAAGATCTAATCTAATTTCTTGTAAATTACTTCATTTATTTTCCTGAAACTGTCCTGAAATTTTTATGGAGTTTTTTGTATGATAAATGTGATCAAAATATTGATTCTACCTATTCGAAAAGTGTAAATACCGAGTTTTCCTTTGATCTTGGTCCACATCCTTTTTCTGAATCTTATCATGACCATCTTCAAATTGATGAGCCTAAAGAGATCAAGAATGACCCTACAACTTCTGTACATACTCCTACACCTTTTATAGTTCCTGATAGAGACAAACCACTCATCTTACCTCTTATACTCCATGCTTTCCCTGAAAATAATTACCTATATATGCCGAGGTTTGATGGTGAATATGACAACAACAATGCTCAGAGACATATGGAGAATTAGGAGACTTTCCTTGACCTTTTTGAATTTGATGAAGAGGATGTTAGTATCAGGATATTTTCTCTTTCTTTGCAAGGAAAATTCAAGAGTTGGTTCAAAAACTTTCCTGCAGTGAGGATCTCATATTTCCCGCAATTCGTCAATTTTTTCCTCGACAGGTGGGTGGTCAAACAAAACCCTTTCCTAATTCTAAAAGAGTATGACCATATGAAAAGATAGCTAGGGGAGTCAGTACAACAGTTTTCTGCCAGATTCAATCAAGTCTATTATTCAATATCTGCTGATATAAGCCCCCCTCCTGGCTCAGCTCTTTTACATTACCTAGATGCCTTTGATCCGGAAATGGATTTTTAGCTAAGAGAAAGGAACCTTGAAACACTTGAAAATATGCAGAATGGTGCAGTAGGTGTATGGGCTAATATGTTGACTAGAAGGGAAAAGCTAAAGGAAGAAGAGAAGAAGAACATTATAGAGCACCTAACATCTTCAGAGGTAAAGCTTGACATTTTGGTAAGTACAATAGAGGAAATTATGCAAAGTATCACCATGAGAGATGTATTTTCCATTCAAGATCATCATGACCCACTTATCCCAGAAAAAGAAGAGATTGCAAGCCCTAAAATTTTCCCGCAAATTCCAACCACCATAGATCAAAAAATCGATTTGTAGATCAATCCGAGGAGAAATAATCTGATAATCTAATGTGTATGATTGGTGACATTACTTATATTGATGATTTTCCAAAGTTTGATAAGTATGATGATGATTGTGTTCTCCAAACAGAAGCTAATCTTGCTGAGAAATCAATAGTTGGTTTGTGGGAGGAAGTTCAGTTTCAGCAGCTCAAAAACAATAATCAGCTGATGCATATCAGCTATGACAGAGATGAGGAAAGTATAGAAAATTTTGAAGTAATTGAAGGATCTTTTGCTCTTTGTTTTACTTCATTTCAATTCATCATAGATATCTTTCATGCGATCAGAAATAAGCAGTCATTGAATTTTGGTCTTGACAATAAAAAGAATAATCAAATTTTTTATCAGAACTCCTTACCCTTGTGTTTCTCCTCATTTTCAAAAATAATATAAAACTATAAGTAAGCAGATAAGCGTGTGGTCAACACTATAAATGATGAACATTCTCCTAAATTGGTTGAGGAAATCATTTGCGACATAGAATCCTCCTTAGCTCCAGATTTGCAGCCACCAAATTCCATTGAATGTCAGGTTTCAAATGAAGGTTTGGAAGTTGACGCACACGATCCAATGATGAAATACGATTTTGTACCACTATGTTTTGAAGAATTTCATTTTTTAAAGAATTTTTTTTATAATATCTCAAAATAAAAGGATGAGCAGCCTATAGAGTGTCATGCAGTCTCATTAGAACCAATGGAAAATAGGTTACAACAGTCTTTTCAAGTTTTTCATGACCCTATAACTGATTTTTTGGATGATATTATCAGTAAAAGTCCTTCTCCACTAGCTAACTGTGAGCCTAAAAGAGTGTTGATATAAACTTGATCCGACAACCAATTTCATTGTTTTGTTCAGCAGGTGTTTCATTACAAAGCTCATACCAAGATTTGTAGTCATATCAGGAGAGCAATGAAGAATATTCTTGTTTATTTTGTTTATTATCAAGAAAAATTAGTCATTCACGAGTTTCAGGATCCTTTTGTCAACTTGCTATAGTCACCAAAGAAAGAAAGCACAGATGTTCAGAAAATTTTAAAAACAAGGTACAAAGACTAGCTAGAGTAGAGCAGTAATGTATTATATGGGTTGGAAATAAATATGTATTCCTATGAAGATCCTTTCATAAAATTCTTGAGGTTAGCCGATGGGCGCATGCTTTGAAATTTCATCAAGATTCAATCTGTTGACAAGTTTTCATGGGAGTTGGCTTTTAGTAGTTCTTTCTTCTTGCTAATAAGCAAGCACTTGCGGAGAATTCAAACAGAAACTAGAATGCTTACATGGTTTCATTGGTTGTTCCATTTCACTTGATCAGGAGATGAATGGATAAATTAGAGTAGGTTTGGTTGAATAAGCTCAATTCTAAACATCTTTTTTAGTTTGTCAGTTGTGTTTTAGTCTAAGTCAGTTTAGTTTATTGGGTGAAGTTTCTTTCAGTATTCAGTTTGGTTTTTAGCTATTGACTCCATGCCAAATGGATAGGCACTTCATCTACAATTTTCTTGGCACCTCCAAGGAGCTACCATCCCCAGCTGGAGCCAATGTCAGTGTCAATATTTTCATACTTCCACTAGGGATCAAAAAACATTTTGCATGTGGATCTTAGGTGTCCCACTCTAAATAATTTTCAATCATTCCATTATTTCATGATATAAAATTGTTCCACTGGTGGTTTTTCTTGTCAAATGTCCCATTTTCCTTCACAAATATATGCTTGCTGGCCCTCTTCCATGTCTTCATCATGCTAAAAACAAGTTTTCTTCCATTTCACTTTTAGTCAAAAAAGCTCATTGAGACATTTTTTTTTTATTTTCCATTAGGTCGCTAGGGTTTCATTAGGTTAGCTCGTTGAATTGTCTCATTGGAAATAAAGGTCAGTGTAAGGTGTGAAGGTGATCCAGAATAAACACATAATTTGCTTCAGTCAAGTTTTCCAGGTAAAGTTACATTTCATTTTTGTAAGTTTTCATTTCAAAAATGGAATTCTTGAGATAAAAATAGAGATATTTTTTATGTTCTAATTTTATGTAATTTAAACTTACTATACGTAATAAACTAAAAAATAAACTGCCTATTCCTAGCTAAAGAAAATCTCATGAAAAGATACAAAAATCATGTCAAAGCATCCAAAGCACCAAAAGCATCAAAAAGTGTTGTGAAAGGTTAATGAGAAAAAAGGAAAATGTGGGTCCCAATCATTCAAAATTCAAAACCATTCAAGGTATAAAAGCCCATTTTCCCAAATTAAACCTCATTTGTTCATTGCCAAGAGGAAAAAACGCGATTTGGAGGAAGAAGTTTGAGCAAGAATAAAAATTGGAGAAATTTGCCTAGCGCTACACTCCTGGGTAAGGCACTGTGCATAGGCCAAAGGCACTACACTTAGAATAGTTTGGTGAGTGTTAAGTTAAATGACGTTGTGCTCAGGAGAAGGGCGATGCGCTCTTGGGTGAGGCACTGCGTATAGGCAAGAAACCTCCCAAAATCTTCCCAATTTTTCAAATTTGTCTCTTTTTCCCTAAATCAAGTAAGTAAACCCTCTTTCATCCCTTCTCCTTCATTTTATGCTTATGGGTAAATTTTCTATTGGCAAGAAATCAGAAGCGAACCCAATTTTTCCTAAAAACCTCATCCCCATGAAAAATTTCCCTAAACCCCCTTGTCCCAAAATTATTATCCCTAGACCCTAGAAATTCACCCCATACTCCCAAAAATACTGAAAATACCCATCCCTAAGTCCCTTTACCCTTTTTCATTAAAACCCCAAATTCTAGGGTTTTCACTAATTTGTTTGGATTTCCCCATGCCCTTGACCTATAATTAAATTTTAATTTTCATCCCTCTTCATATTTTCACTTCCCACTACCTCACAAAGTTTCATAACCCTTTTCCCCATCTCCCTTAACTTTTGTGGCTCTATCCCTATTCCCTAAAGCCCTCATTTCATACTTTATTTCCCTGCTCCTATTCCCTTCACTCCCTCACTCACTCCCCCTTTTATTTAATTTTCCATAGGGTTTTAAAAGTGTCAAAGAAACAATCATGGAGAAAGAGGAAAAATATTACATAGATGAGGAACACAGTGATGATGAGTTTGAGGAGGTTGGAAACATCAGGAAAAGGACAAAGATGAGAGGCTTCAAAAGAACATTGGAGAAGGAAAAGAAAGAAACTCAAAATTTGACTATTGACCAGTAGTTGGAAAAGGAAATTGAAGACAACAGAGGAGTGTGGCTTGAGAGATTCAACATTCACTCGGATAATTTTCTAGTGAATCCAACAAAGACAATCAGATGCTCAGAGACATGGCCCATCACTATCCGACCCGAAACAAAATTTGCAATATGAAGGTCAAACAGATGAAGGGTAAATTGAGGAAGATTTGGAAGGGAAAGAAAGGAGGTGACAAACTAAAGATGCTTTCCGAAGCCTCCTTAGCTCAAAATTTACATGTGGTTGTGGGCCCATCCCACACATTTTGAGAAATTTTGAAAAGTTCGAAGATTTTAGGGTTTTATTTTGTAAATTTTGGAAAAACACAGGAAAAGTGATTTTTTTGGGGCATCTAATGAGAAAAAGGAAGACATAATTGGGTTCATAATGATGATTACATACCCCCTGTACGTTTTCTAATCATTTGGAGAAAAACTGGTCAGGAAAAAGGGCCAAAAAGACCCAAAACATCATGTTTCCACCTCTATTTCAAGATGGCGTTGCGCTTAGAGGATGTCTTGGGAGATTCCATTTTTGAGGAATCAAATCAACTCCAAATCATAAAAAAAAGTAGATAGGACATGCTTTCCAATGAGCTATCATGAGTTCCATTTGGACATCGGGAAGTTAGTCAAAAGTGAGTTGCAAAAAGACCAATTTTTTCCTCCTTAACGCTGCACATAGGACAAATTTTGTCTGTTTTCATAGTTTCATCAATTTTCAGGAATTAAAATTTTACTCATGTAAATTTGACTTTTTATTTCTATAAAAGTGTTTGGT
Organism: Pinus albicaulis; assembly: GCA_034641835.2. Taxonomy (NCBI): domain Eukaryota; kingdom Viridiplantae; phylum Streptophyta; class Pinopsida; order Pinales; family Pinaceae; genus Pinus; species Pinus albicaulis. Next base: position 1,164,868,578 of record CM076580.1, read on the forward strand.
GATGTAATTATGGTTTACCTAAGGTATATACATTAGGTAAATGGCCTGAATGACATGAAATGAATCAGTTTTCTCAAAATTTGGGATGAGCCACTTTGACCACCCTATTCTCTAGTCGTAAGTTCAATATTTCTTGGAACAACTCCTCCTCTCATGGATTCAACCCCCTGAAGCTAGGATGAGTTGGTTTGAGGTCTATATCATGTATTTTATTAGTCATTAGTAGGGGTTAGACTCAGTTGAACGTTTGGCCTTTGAAGAGACATACTTTGTATCAGTTCTAAGTAGGAACATTAATCAAATTTGAAGCTACTTTTATGGGACCCTATGGTATGGTGTTTAGTTCAGTTTTTCCTTTTATTTTTGCTAAGTCTCTATATCAATAGTATAGTCCCTTATTATGTTAGTGTAGCCCCCCTTATTGTTATTTTTCTACCCCTGTAACCCCCATACTATTAATATTGTGCCCTTATATTATTATTGTTAGGTCGGCTAGGGTTACATTGTGGCCCCATGGAATCCTATATATAGAAAGAAGGTTTTTTCATTTGTATCATCCAAGAATTTTTCATTCATGTAACCTATTGGAGGTTTCCCCCTTCAACTGGCTTATTTCTAAGGCATTGATATCTCTTTTCTTCTATTTTTGGAGTTGGTTTCACAACATTTGGTATCAGAGGTTTGGATTCTAGGGTTTCACTGCACTAAACAGGTCATCGTGGAATTTTCACTATAGTTTTTTTCTACGATGGTTTAGAAGCTGAAATTTTTAGAGCGTGAAGCCAAAATCCTGAGGGACATCTTCGAAAAATTTCAGAGCTTGGTTTACAACATCTTTGGAGATATGATCTATGGACATTAGGTCTTTTTCAGGTTCTCGAATTTCAACTCAGAGAGGTGATCGTGGGAAAATCTTCGTAACTCTCTCGCTGAGCATTAGATTGGAATTCTATAAGAATTCGCTGGAATTACATGGACTGTAGTTTCCTTTCTATCAATTTCAGAGCCAAAGGAGAAAATAGTGACATGTGGCAAGTTGTACAAGTTCACTCTATTGAACAAGTCCATAATTAGGTCATTGTGGGAGATTGGACATAACTTTGTCTTCAAGAATCCAAATTAGGTTAGACCTATGGCATTCGAAAGAAAATTTAGAGGGATACTGCAGTGACAAATTTTAGATATTTAAGATCTGAAATCACATATATAATTCAGTTTCAATATCGAGCTCCTCAAAAGCAAGAAAAAGGTGTGTATTTTTTTCCGAATTGCATAAGTATTGTGTCAAAAAAATCAGTTTGAAGTGATTCCAAGGGCCTATTGAGCATATATTTCACTATTGGGTTCTGAAATGCCTCCTAAAAATAATTCCATACCCATTAAGCCCTCAAAAAGCTATACTATGATGCATGAAGAGGAATAATTGCAGTATGAGATATCAAAATTATGGTACCAAGTGCAACAAATTTCGATCTTACGAAGAGCAACCAAAGATGACATAGATGGTTTAAAAGCATAAATGGAGGCTAAGTTTGATGGTTTGAAGGATAAAATAATAGCTAATATGGATGATAAACTAGTGGAATATCACATCAAGCATCAACAACAAGTTCTCCAACTCTCAAAGGATAACCTAAATTTTGTGTAGAATCTAATGAAACAACAAGAAGATCAAAATCACATCGAAAGAAGTTCTGAAGTAGTCACATAAACAAGAACTCGACAAGTATGATCAATTTCAGAGTATCTCAACAAGTGGAACAACTTTCCTATAGAAGATTCCACATGGGAGGATGAGAATTTTATACAGAGGCATCAAGAAATAATCAAGCATTGAGGATAACACTTGTTTGAAGGAGAGGGGCATGTTAAGTCCCTATATTAATAGTGTAGTCCCTTAATATGTTAGTTTAGCCCCCCTTATTGTTATTGTTGTACCCCTGTAAACCCCATATTGTTATTATTGAGCCCTTAGATTATTATTTTTAGGTCGGCTAGGATTACATTGTGGCCCCATGGACTCCTATATATAGAAAGGAGGTTTTGTCATTTGTATTATCCAAGAATTGTTCATTCATGTAATGTATTAGAGGTTGCCTCCTCGAAGTGGCTTATTTCTAAGGAATTGATATCTCTTTTCTTCTCTTTTTGGAGTTGGTGTCACAACACTCTTAATTAATGTTTCACAACATTAACTAGGCTGAAAACATCAGGAAAAGGCCAAAGACAAGAGGCCTCAAAATAACATTGGAGAACGAAAATAAAGAAACTCAAAATTTGACTATTGACCAATAGTTGGCAAAGGAAATTGAAGAAAAAATAGAAGTGTGGCTTGAGAGAGTCAATATTCACTTGGAGACACTACTAGTGAAAGCCAACAAAGACAATCAAATGCTCAGACACATGGCCCATCACTATTAGACATGGAACAAAATTTGCAATATCAAGGTCAAACAGATGAAGGATAAATTGAGGAAGATCCGGAAGGAAAAGAAAGTAGGCGATAAAATAAATATGCTTGTTGAAGCCTCCTTAGCTCAAAATTGACATGTGGTTGTGGGCCCATCCCACAAATTTTGAGAAATTTTGAAAAGTTTGAAGAATTTTGAGTTTTTTTGGCAATTTTGGAAATTTTGGTGTTGTGATTTTTCTTGGGGCATATAATGAGTAAAATAAAGATATAATTGGGTTTATAATGATG